>BLSH010014152.1:346628-358895 GCA_018402905.1 Glandirana rugosa | reverse complement strand
CTCTATCCCAATGGGAAGCCCATAAATGTGTTATTAGAGGGCTTTTACTAAAAATGGCAGCTAGACATAAAAAAACAAAGATTGGGTCAATCTAGAAAAATGCCTCTCACAACTGCCATTATGCGGCACTCCTTGGACCCGCCATCAATATAGTCATTTAAACACGCATGATCATCCATGTATTAGCCCCACCCTCCAGTGCTTCAAAGAGGCTTGTTATAAAAATCAAATATCGAAAATCCCAGGCCCCTTGACCCCCCTCCTCGGCAACCCTGACTTTCCCCCAGGTTTAGCGAAACACCCTTGTTCCACTGACCAACCTACTATTAGAGTTACCCACTTATTACAGAACGGTAAACTACCTCCCTTTGAAGGCTTCAATGCCCAACGAGCCAAATCAAAACTTTCATTCTGGGAATACCAACAAATCCATAATTTCCTGCGCTCAATTCAAAAAACACATGATCTTTCAGCACCCCTAACCCCTTTGGAATTGCTCTGTTTAAATCAAATCCCTCAGTGACACGTCATATCCCTCCTGTACAACATGTTATGGCAAAACACTAGGGCTAACGACATGCCGTCTAGCGAAGGGTGACTTCTTCCACATTTGGTGGGAGTGCCCAGGTATAAAATATTTTTGGAAAACAGTACATCAAAAAACTGTGGCAATCACTACCTCTCTGCTTGAGCTGACACCAGCTCACTATCTCCTGCACCACCAAGTAAATTCAGTAAACCCTCTTACTTCAAATCTCTTGCCATGTCATTAATTAATGCAGCAAAACGTTGCATCCCCAGACTATGGGGAACTCAAGTGTCGCCATCTTTTAAAGAATGATTCTCAAGAGAAGAAAAAATTGCGGAGATGGAAGAGCACATTGCCATCGCTCACAACTCTCCTTCCAAATTTTCTAAAAATTGGGCATGCTGGATCCACTTCCGCTCATCCCCAGAATACACCCTGACAATGGGCCACCAGTGAGAAGCCCTATTAAACTGGATCATACAAGCAATCTAACCCCTTACCCACTCGACCCACACATTCAGTAGGATTGCCAATGCTCCTCCTCTCCCCCCACCTTTTTTTTCTCTTTCCTCTCCTTCTCTCCTCTTTCCTTCTCTCTTCTTCTCTTTTTCTCCCCTCCCACCCTCTACCTTTCCCACCACCCTTACAATTACTAGAACGCATGTGCCGGCCACATGTTCTATAGACCCCCACCCCTGACTCTTTTAAAGGTGCACTGTACAATAGGATTACATCTTCCTCTCAGCATTTTAATGCAACAACCCAACTAATACCTACACATATGTAAGCTGCATGTTGTTCTGTAATCTGTCATTGCTAACCAAACTGATTTGCCTTTCCTATTCTTGTACACGTCTGTACGCTGTCATTTTGTGCTCCTTATAAACAATAAAACTTATTTTGGAAAAAAAAAATAAGAAGATTGCCAAGACCCTGAAACTGAGCTACAGCACGGTGGCCAAGACCATACAGAGGTTTAACAGGTTACATTCAGAACAGGCCTCGCCATGGCCAACTAAAAAAGTTGAGTGCACGTGCTCAGCATCATATCCAGAGGTTGTCTTTGGGAAATAGACATATGAGTGCTACTGGCATTGCTGCAGAGGTAGAAGGGGTGGGGGGGCCAGCCTGTCAGTGCTCAGACCATACGCCACACACTGCATCAAATTGGTCTGCATGGCTGTCGTCCCAGAAGGAAGCCTCTTCTAAAGATGATGCACAAGAAAGTCCGCAAACAGTTTGCTGAAGACAAGCAGACTAAAGACATGGATTACTGGAACCATGTCTTGTGGTCTGATGAGACCAATATAAACTTATTTGGTTCAGATGGTGTCAAGTGTGTGTGGTGGCAACCAGGTGAGGAATACAAAGACAAGTGTGTCTACAGTCAAGCATGGTGGTGGGAGTGTCATAGTTTGGGGCTGCATGGGTGCTGGTGGCCCTGGGGAGCTAAAGTTCATTGAGGGAACCATGAATGCCAACATGAAAATGACCCCAAACACACCTCCAAGACAACCACTACCTTGCTGAAGAACCTGAGGGTAAAGGTGATGGACTGGCCAAACATGTCTCCAGACCTAAATCCTATTGAGCATCTGTGGGGCATCCTCAAATGGAAGGTGGGGGAGTGCAAGGTCTCAAACTTCCACCAGCTCCGTGATGTCATCATGGAGGAGTGGAAGAGGAGTCCAGTGGCAACCTGTGAAGCTCTGGTGAGCTCCATGCCAAAGAGGGTTAAGGCAGTGCTGGAAAATAATGGTAGCCACGCAAAATATTGACACTTTGGGCCCAGTTTGGTGTACTCACTTTTGTTGCCAGCGGTTTAGACATTAATGGCTGTGTGTTGAGTTATTTTGAGGGGACAGCAAATTTACACTGTTATACAAGCTGTACACTCACTACTTTACATTGTAGCAAAGTGCCATTTCTTCAGTGTTGTCACATGAAAAGATATAATAAAATATTTACAAAACTGTGAGGGGTGTACTCGCTTTTGTTAGATCCTTTAATGTTAAATGCCTGTGTGATGTATTTACAAAGCAGCTGTGGGATGACTGGATAGGCTTTCATAATCCTAAAAATGTTATAAACCTCTAAAATATATGCATCCCATTTTTACGAAAATGAAAATGAAAATAAACTTAAAATAACTTGAAAAAATGTGAATGAAACAAAAATAAAAATTAATATAGAAATAATAATAATAATATTTTTCCCTAAATAATGAAAAAAAAATATGGAACTAAATTTAAAAAATTAAATTTGAAAAAATTATGAAATATACAAAAACTAAAAATACACATGAAAATTTCAACAATCCTCTATAAAGCATTTTATATCCAATTCAACGTTCAACCCATGTGACTTCATATTATTTAAATTAAAAATCCAATAAGTGAGACCTCCCTTCTCAAATTTGAATTTCTCCAGGGTTGCTCTACTTAATCTATTGCATAGAATTTAAAAAACTGGTGGCTGAAATGGTTAGATACACTGTGGTGTCTAAACCCCTTTTTTATGTTGTTGTTGACATGCTCTCCTATCTTGGAACGTTTTCTAGTTGTTTTCCCTAGGTACTGGAGTCCACAACAGGTGACATGAGTGCTATAAAACATAATTACTTTTTTATTTTTTTCATTATTTAGGAAAAAATATATTATTAGTATTATTATTTCTATGTTAATCTTAATTTTTATTTCATTTACATTTTTGTCATGTTTTATTTTTGTAAATACATCACACAGGTATTTAACATATAGATATCTGGTGTAACTGTATAGATAATAAAAGAAAGAAGAGGGCAATTATAAGAAGGATACATCTCTCCACCCATACCCATATATAGCTGTATTGCTAATTAAGACACCACAAATAAGGGCAATAGATAGATCAGATTTGTTAGTTCACAGATTAGAAAAAAAGAGGAAGACTATTTCTGGTCTGCAGTGACAATTAGTCAAAACATTATGAATAATTAACGGCAAGAGATAGATTGGAAGTGTGAGCATATAGATTAGCAAATATGGTGGAAGGTAAATATCGGGTCCACAGTAATATGAATATGATCCTCATTAAGTAAGGGCATAAAAACAAACCTCAACTAAGATGGCACCATTAGCTTCCTGATGATGCATAATTAATGTGAAATGTGTTGAAGCTAGTGGAGCAATGCAGACATCACTTCTGGTCCCTGGCTGACATCACAAATGAGGCTTGGAATGCATGCCACCTTTATTGTATGAAGTGGCGGTGCAGGAGGGCTTAGTGGATTGCTGGATAGTGTCATGTACCTGGTCTGAGGCTGGGATGCTAAGAGAGGCTCCTCTTGAGGCTAAATGCAGTGTACCTCTGGGGTTGAGACAGAGGGCACAGTGCATAAAGAAGCACGGGTCACCAGTGGAGGTGGGTGAGCAGTGCGGAGGTCACTTGTAGACTTGTAGATGCAGCAGGCAACCGATGGTTGCTGTCAGCAGTCTTCTGGAAGGCAGTAAACAATCGGCTGGGATGCAGCACACTTCTGGATCCGGACTGGGAACCAGGAGAAGAGGAAGTCTGTAAGACAGGCCTGGTGTTCAGGGGTTCAGAGTAGGATAAGTCCTTTAATACAGGACGGGGGTCAAGCACATGCGAGCAGATCAAAGCAAGTCTGTAAATCAGGCCGGGGTCAAACACTAGGAATCAAGCAGAGACAAGTCAGTTGTGCAAGCCAGAGGTCAAGTGCTGGAGATTAAGCAGAGAGGAGTCCATGGGCAAGCTGAGGGTCAACACAGGAGAGAGCCAAGAGCAGGTTAAGAAGCCAAGCTGGGTCACAACAGGAATCAAGCAGGTAATACAGGATACAGGTTCAGGAACACAGGAAGCTGAAGACAATCCAGCGATTTGGAAAAGTTATGGGCAGACTTATATAGGACGGCAGAGGATGCTATTGGACACTAAGTGTGCGCGCATTGCACATGTGCGTGTGCCGTCCCGTTGCGCACGCGCATACGCACATGCGCCCTTCTTCCACACATGCGCGCCGGGAAGCACTGATTGTGCCCATTTCCCTGACAGTGCCCCCCCCCCCAAGGGGCAACCTCCGGGTGCCCAAACTAACTGTCTTCTCTGGGTGGTTTCTGTGGAAAGTTCGTATTAACCGTGGGGGCGTGTATGTTGCCAGCAGGTTCTCAGGAGTTGTCCTCTGGGGGGTACCCCCTCCATTTGATGAGGTATTGAACCTGCCTACCCCTCTTCCTAAAGTCCAAAATGGCTTCAACCTCTAATTCCGGTTCTCCTTCAACCAAGACTCGTGGTGGTTGTTCATCTCTTCCATAAAAGGGACTGGGAATTGCCGGTTTCAGAAGGAAGGCATGAAAAACTGGATGGATCTTATAAGAGTTTGGCAATACAAGTTCAAAGGCCACTGGGTTGATCATCCTCTTAATTTCAAAGGGCTCAACTAATTTTTGACCTAATTTCCGTGAGGGACATGTTAGTCTGAGGTTCGTGGTTGATAACCACACTTTGTCCCCTACTTTGAACATGGGGTTGTCTCTTCTTCCCTTGTCATGGTTTCTTTTGTAAAGGTTCTGGGCTTGCTGCATGGCCTCCTGGAGCTGCAAATAGTTGGTCTGGATGAGGCTGATCCGGCCCTGTGCTGCAGGGACTGATGCTTCAGGTATGGTGTTAGGCAAGAATGAAGGGTGGAAACCATAATTGGCCCCCAACGGAGGCTGATTAGTGGTAGCATGTAAGGAGTTGTTGTAAGCAAACTCTGCACAAGGAAGCAACGAGACCCAGTCATCCTGGATGTAAGTGCAAAAGCAATGAAGATATGGATACTGGGAACCAGGAGAAGAGGAAGTCTGTAAGACAGGCCTGGTGTTCAGGGGTTCAGAGTGGGATAAGTCCTTTAATACAGTCCGAGGGTCAAGCACAAGTGAGCAGATCAAAGCAAGTCTGTAAATCAGGCCGGGGTCAAACACCAGGAATCAAGCAGAGACAAGTCTGTTGTGCAAGCCAGAGGTCAAGTGCTGGAGATTAAGCAAAGAGGAGTCCGCGGGCAATCCGAGGGTCAACGCAGGAGAGAGCCAAGAGCAGGTTAAGAAGCCAAGCTGGGTCACAACAGGAATCAAGCAGGTAATACAGGATGCAGGTTCAGGAACACAGGAAGCTGAAGACAATCCAGCGATTTGGACGAGTAACGGGCAGCCTTTTATAGGACGGCAGAGGATCCTATTGGACACTATGTGTGCGCGCATTGCGTTTGCGCCGTTCCGTTGCGCACGTGCCCTTCTTCCGCAAATGCGCTCCGGGAAGTGCTGATTGTGCCCATTTCCCTGACAGATAGACGCTGCAGTATAGATAGACACTTTACACGTGAGTGAAATCTAATAAATTCTTCTCTAAATATATTGTACATGTTGCGTAATGATGGATATGGAGCTTGCTTGAGTGGATACATGACCCAGTCAGTGGCAGCTGGTGTTTTTTTTGGGGTGGGTGGTAAACCTTCCCTTCTTGGTTGGTCGGCGGCAAACCCCCTGGCATTTACCCCATCATTTGTGGATGAGTTCTTGTAGGCAGCTGGTGGGTAGCGAGCTCCGGCGGGCAGATTGCGGGGTCCGGTGAGCAGCTGGCAGGTTGCGGGCTCCAGCAGGCTTCTACGGATGGCTAGTGGGCTCCTGTGTCTTCTATCCAACACGGCAGCTTCCGCTGTGTGGCTCCTTCCTCCATCTCCCAGACATCCAATAGGATTGCCTGTCCTTTCAGCCAATCGGGTGATGGGTGTCAGATCGGCTTCCTGATTGGCTGGGAGGAGGATCAGTGTGGCGATAGAGAGTATTCATTCGCTAGTGTCACACAACTGGGTGGGATCAAGGCACAGTGCTCTGTGCCCTGAGCCCACCCTTTTTTGAAGCCTATTAGAGCCTCTGGCTCTAATCACATGCTTCAAAAAAACACTCCTCCCATTGGAATCCATAGTCTGGCATCCTGCTATGTAGATCAGGGTGCCGGATGCATGGATAGGGGGGAGGCACCCGTGCGTCCTTTAATGGACGGGCCCTGCTGGACCCAGTGAAACACTGCTTTATGTATGGTGCCATAGGAAAGATCTCAACAGGGGATATAAGACCCACTAATTGAACACGCTCTGACTATACTGTCATCTGGTGAATGGCACTCTGCATGGTGGTCGATTAATCACTTTGATTGAGGTGAATAACACATGAGTAGAGTTGAGCGGACACCTGGATGTTCGGGTTCGGCCGAACTTTGCGAAAAAGTTTGAGTTAAGCCCCGAACTTGACCCCGAGCCCCTAACCCCATTGAAGTCAATGGTGACCCAAACTGTTGGGTACTAAAATGGCTCTAAAAAAGTCCTGGAAAGGGCTAGAGGGCTGAAAAAGGAAGCAAAATGGGGGTAAGAGTAGGACAAGTGCACTGCAAACAAATGTGGCTAGGGAAATAACTTAAAATCACATAAAAAAAATGGAGGAGGAGGTGGATGTGGAGTAGGGGGTTGAGGAGGCCTCAAAAAAAGAATACGTTCACTTAAGTATACCAATGGCTGTGTGAGGCCGGTATAAATGTCTATTCTGCACAAGGCACAGACAAGTCTTGTGGGATCCATGCCTGGTTCATTTTAATAAATGTTAGCTTGTCCACGTAGGCTGTGGACAGGTAGCTGTGCTTGTTTGTGATAACGCCCCCTGCCGTGCTAAACACACATTCAGACAATACACTGGCTGCAGGGCAGGCCAGCACCTCCAAGGCATAAAGGGCAAGCTCAGGCCATATGCCCAATTTGGAGAATCAGAAGTTGAATGGGGCAGACCCATCAGTCAGTACGTGTAGGCGCATGCACACATACTGTTCCACCAGGTTGCTGAAATGCTGTCTGCTAAGACGTTGCCTATCAACTGGTGGTGCTGTTTGTTGTTGCGTGCTGCTGACAAAGCTTTTCCACATTTCAGCCATGCTAACCCTGCCTTCTGAGGTGCTGGCGGTGCCACAGCTGCATTGACGACCTCTTCCTCCTCCTCTGCCTTCGCCTTGTGCTTCCACTGAGCCCCCGGTGTCATTTGGGAATGCCCTCAGCAGCGCGTCTACCAGCGTGCGCTAGTAGTCGCACATCTTCCGATCACACTACAGTGAGGGAATTAAGGACGGCACGTTGTCATTGTAACGGGGATCCAGCAGGGTGGCCACCCAGTAATCAGCACAAGTTACAATGTGGGCAACTCGGCTGTCGTTGCCCAGGCACTGCAGCATGTAGTCGGTCATGTGTGCCAGGCTGCCCAGAGGCAAAGACAAGCTGTCCTCTGTGGGAGGTGTATCATCTGTGTCCTCCGTATCCCTACAGCCATGCTCCAGTGATGCCCATGAGCTGCGTTGGGTGCCACCCTGCTGTGAACACGGTTCCTCCTCCTCATCATCCTCGTCCTCCTCATCCTCCAGAACAGTGCCCTGGCTTGAAAATATTTTACCTGGCCTATGCTGGTGCAGGAACCAACCCTGTGAGCCACTTGTGAATGACTGGCCTGATAACCGTGGAAATGACCCCTCTTCCTCCTGTGCCACATCCTCTTCCATTATTGCCCGAAGTGTTTTTTCAAGGAGACATAGAAGTGGGATAGTAACGCTGAGAACAGCGTCATCGGCACTGGCTATGTTGGGGGAATACTCGAAACACCGTAATATGGTACACAGGACTCGCATGGAGGCCCACTTGTTGGTGGTGAAGTGGTGCGGTCCCGCAGAACGACTGACCCGTGTGTGCTGCAGCTGAAACTCCACTATTGCCTGCTGCTGCTCGCACAGTCTCCCCAGAATGTGCAAGGTGGAATTCCACCTTGTGGGCACGTCACAGAGGAGGCGGTGAGCGGGAAGGCCGAAGTTCCGCTGCAGCGCAGACAGGCGAGCAGCAGCAGGGTGAGAACGCTGAAAGCGCGCACAGACGGCCCGCACTTTCTGCAGCAGCTCTGACATATCCGGGTAGTTTTTTAGAAATTTTTGCACCACCAAATTCAGCACATGCGCCAGGCAAGGGATGTGCGTCAAACCGGCTAGGCGCAGAGCTGCTACGAGATTTCGCCCATTATCGCACACCACCAGGCCGGGCTTGAGGCTCAGTGGCAACAACCACTCATTGGTCTGTTGTTCAATGCCCGTCCACAGCTCCTGTGCAGTGTGGAGTTTACCCCCAAACATATCAGTTTTAAAACAGTCTGCTGTCGTTTTCCCCCTGGATGTGCTGATGTTGGTGGCGAAGGTGTTACGCTGAGCGGATGAGGAGGTGGTAGAGGAGGAGGAAGTGGAGTAGGAGGAGGAGGCAACTGGAGGCAAAGAGAAATGCCCTGCAATCCTCGGTGGCGGAAGGACATGCGCCAAACTGTTATCAGCCTCAGGCCTACCCGCCACTACATTTGCCCAGTGTGCATCTAGCGAGATATAGCGTCCCTGCCCGTGCTTACTGGTGCACGTATCAGTGGTTATGTGGACCTTGCCACAGATGGCATTGCGCAGTGCACACTTGATCTTTTCCCCGACTTGTTTGTGCAGGGAAGGGATGGCTCGCCTGGAAAAGTAGTGGCAGCTGGAAACCACGTAGTGTGGGACAGCCACCGCCATCAGGTTTTTAAAACTCTGTGTCCACCAGACGGAATGACAGCATTTCAAAGGCCAGGAATTTTGAAATGCTGGCATTCAGGGCCAAGGATCGCGAGTGGGTAGGGGGGTACTTCCTCTTTCTCTCCAGTGTTTGGTAGATGGACAGCTGTAAGCTTCCATGGAAATGCTTGGGGACGGTGGCGGACATGGTGGCGTTGCTGTCACATCGTCTGTTTGCTGGGTGGCAGTTGACACACGCACTTTTTACTTTTGTGCAAGAAATGCACCGCTGGCCACAAATGTAGTATTTAGAATATTTTTTTTTTAAAACCAGCAATGTAGAAGCACTTTTTATTTTTGTGCAAGAAATGCACAGCAAGGTGCAAATTTACTATGTAGCACTATTTATTAATAATAATAAAAAAAAGAATAATAAATTATTATTTTTTTTTTATTAAACCAGCAATGTAGACTCACTTTTTATTTTTGTGCAAGAAATGCAACGCTGGCCGCAAATGTAGTAGTTAGAATATTTTTTTTTTTTAAACCAGCAATGTAGACGCACTTTTTTTTTGTGCAAGAAATGCACAGCAAGGTGCAAATGTAGCACTATTTATTAATAATAAAAAAAGAAAAATAAGTTATTATTCTTTTTTTTTAAACCAGCAATGTAGACGCACTTTTTATTTTTGTGCAAGAAATGCACAGCAAGGTGCAAATGTACTATGTAGCACTATTTATAAATAATAATAAAAAAAGAATAATACATTATTTTCCTTTTTTTTTAAGCCAGCAATGTAGACGCACTTTTTATTTTTGTGCAAGAAATGCCCCGCTGCCCACAAATGTAGTATTTAGAATTTTTTTTTTTTTAAACCAGCAATGTAGATGCACTTTTTATTTTTGTGCAAGAAATGCACAGCAAGGTGCAAATGTACTATGTAGCACTATTTATAAATAATAATAAAAAAAGAATAATACATTATTATCCTTTTTTTTAAGCCAGCAATGTAGACGCACTTTTTATTTTTGTTCAAGAAATGCACCGCTGGCCACAAATGTAGTATTTAGAATATTTTTTTTTTTAAACCAGCAATGTAGATGTACTTTTTATTTTTGTGCAAGAAATGCACAGCAAGGTGCAAATGTACTATGTAGCACTATTTATTAATAATAAAAAAAAATAATAATAAATTATTATTCTTTTTTTTTTAAAACCAGCAATGTAAATGTACTTTTTATTTTTGTGCAAGAAATGCCCCGCTGGCCACAAATGTAATATTTTGCACCAAAAAAAAATGTTTTTAAATATGTCTAACTGCAATGTAAAAGCAGTATTTAAATATGCCAAAATGTTGCCAACTGAACTAACAGAATACGATTAAAGTAGTGTCCCTGACAAACAAGCAGTTGCAAGTGCACTGCACTTGCAAAAATGGCTACAAACGCCCACCTAACAAATTGAAAAATTGCTTAGGTTTTATATGAGGCACTTTGCTTAGCAAACAAAATGTACTCTAGCAAACAAAAATCTCCTCTAGCACCCACCCACCAATAAATTGTTGTTTTTAACAGATTTTCTAAAGCTAATCTGTCCCTCACAGCAGCAGCAGCATCCTCTCCCTACACTAGTATGAGATGATGTGACATGCAGCACTACGTGACTCCAGCTTATATAGAGGCTGGGTCACATGATGCACTGGCCAATCACAGCCATGCCATTAGTAGGCATGGCTGTGATGGCTTCTAAGGGCAAATGAGTGAAACTCTTGTTGATTGGCTGCCCTGCTATTCAAAAGGCGCGAGGTCCGGGTTGGGGACACGGACACCCTGAAGTCCGGTGCGATCCCGAACTTTACAGTTCGGGTTCGCTCAACTCTACACATGAGCACAGAATCATTTAATTATACTGTATATGAGTGATTATATGCAAGAAATCACTATTGGTATGGATGGACTGATTTAATATTCGATACTTGTTTGTTAACTGTATATTTTGTCTCTTTGGCCCTGATCACAATGGTATTGTGTTATATGATGATTTAAGCACAATATTGTTTATTTATGAGCTAGCACGGCTATCCTTCTGTTAAATACTTGACACATGCCTGGTCACCTATTTCAAAGAATGTTAAATCTGTTACTTCTGCTTGAAAGTAAGATAATGGAAACAAAACAAAATTTTACCCAAAACGGTGCTCCAACTCAGTTTGGTCCATATATATTTTGACACAGGCACAATGTTCATACTTTTGGCTCTGTATGCCACCAGAATAAAATTAAAATGAAACAATCCAAATGAATTTGAAGTGCAGTCTTTCAGTTTTAATTCAAGGGGTTAAACATATATGCCAAGTACAAATTTTAGGAACTGCAACCATTTATATACCCAGTTCCCCCATTTTCTTTTTTTTTTTTAATTGCAAAAAAAGTTTTATTGAGGATAAAAATCATCGGTGGGACATGCAAATATTACAGCAACAGTGCAACATGCACTACAATAAGGATATATTATCTGACATGTTAGGTACAAAGAAGAGACAAGGATAAAAAAAGAAAAAAAGAAGGGACATGAAGGAAATTTAACATATACAGCCCTGGGCGCCTCCGGGCACTGAGGGCAAGCACACGACCGCACCCGAACATTGCAGCATCACAGCACGGGGGAGAGATTCTTAAGTGCTAGTGTCACAACACGTGGAGGGGTCCTCCAGCCACCTGTCCCATATTTTGTGATATTTCATTGGACAACCCCTGTGCATATACAGTAATTTCTTATAAGGGAGAACTGCATTGACCGCCCTTAGCCATTGTCGGAATGTGGGGGGGGGGACCCCTGAGCCATGTCCTGGCTATCTGCATCCTGGCCAAAAACAGTGTTTCCTGGAGGAAGATATTCATATACTTTTCCTCCTCCGGGAGAGAGAGGATCCCTAACAGGCACTGCCGTGGGCAGAGTGTTAGGGGAGAGCCCATTTTATCGTGCAGGAAGGTGGTGACTTGTAGCCAATAACCCCGTATATTGGGACATGACCAGATGAGATGGAAGAACGAACTGTCGGGGTCAGCACAATGAGGACATAGTGGGTCATAACTCGGGGCATACTTGAGAATACGACGGGGTGTAATGTAGGACCTATGTAGTA
>BLSH010014152.1:327476-338074 GCA_018402905.1 Glandirana rugosa | reverse complement strand
ACCAACAGTGGCGTCTGGCCTTTATCAAAAGGTGATAAAAATGATTAGACATTTGATTGTGTAGACTAGATAGATAACGGGAATAAACACCACAGAACTAATCGTTATGTCGATATATGCCTACACCCACCACTCTATATGGGATACATATTGACGGGAAACGAAAATAATAGGTATGTGAATGTTGTTTATATACACATAGATATATATATATGTCCGCCAGGGGCCCAATGTTTGTTCTATCCCTGACATCCAAACAAGTATTCAACTTAAACAAACATTCAACTTTGTCCATTTAAAAAATTCACATCGAGGTCGGTTTTTTTTCAGATTAGTAAAAATAGTGGAAAACTATTTCCGGTCTGCGGTGACAACCAGTCAAAACATTACGAATAAGTAAGGGCAAGAGATAGATTGGAAGTGTGAGCATATAGATTAGCAAATATGGCGGAAGGTGAATTTAAGGTCCACGGTAATATGATTGGATGATCCTCATTAAGGTATAAAAACCTCAACTAAGATGGTGCCACTCGCTTCTTGATGATGCATAATTAATGCGAAACATGCTGAGGCTAGTGGAGCGATGCAGACGTCACTTCCGGTCCCTGGCTCACATCTCGTATCGAGGCTTGAAACACCCGTCAGCTCTATTCCACAGAGCGCCGGTGCAGGAGGGCTTAGTGGGTTGCTGGAATAGACTCAGTGCTTGTCTAGTGGCACTTTTACATGTGAGTGAAATCTAATATATTCTTATTTTAATGAATTTTAAATCAATAAATATACATGTTGCGCCATTTCTCTGATTGCATGAGTGCGTGAGAGGGGAGCTTGTTGGAGTGGATACAGGACCCAGTGAAACACCATTTTATGTATGGTGCCAAAGGAAAGAGCTCACCAGGGGATATAAGACCCACTTAGTCACTTTGATTGGGGTGAATAACACATGAGCATTTAATTATTTAATAACGCATTAATCATTTAATTAATCATTTAATTATATGAGTGATTATATGCAATAAATCACTGTTAGCACTGATGGACTGATTTAATATTTGACACTTATTTGTTGACCTTATATTTTGTCTCTTTGGCACAGATCACAGTAGTATTGTGCTATATGATGATTTAAGCACAATATTGTTTATTTATGAGTTAGCACAGCTATCTTGATATTAACTAATTTGCTTTACACTTTTTTAGTGGAGTCATTTTAGCTGCAGCAAACTACATATTAATTTGATAATTGAATTTAATTTGTTTATAAAGATTTTTTGTGTCGGTGACACACCATATGCAATCATGTGTCAAGTAATGTAATTCTAAATAAAAGTAATTTTATCACTTTTCATCCATTTGCAAATCTGTGCATTACTGATTGTCATCTCTTATTTTCTTCAGATCTCTATGTAGAGATATGTTTCATTACATCTTAAATATTCAAGTCTTCAACCAAGTTGAAGATGAATTTAGAGTTTATGGGGAAGCCCTTGTAAATAATTAATTAAATTTAAATGTAATAATCAGTAGAGGGGGAAAGTGATACTAAAGATTTGTTTTTCTTCTTTAAAAATAACAAACATGGGGGCATGGCCTGGCACATGGAGGACTAAGACGTGCTTGATCTCGGCTTCCGCTCTGACCAGACAAATCATCACCACACCGGCCTCCTGAGTCAGAGAATGGCTCCACAAGATCCAGAAGCCCCTCACCCGCTTCCCGCAGCTCCAGAGGTGGATGGGACACGGAGGCCTATATAAAAGCATTACCCACCAGGAATGATTTTGAGGCCTATGTCACCAGGCTAGAACGCACATACAGACAGGAATTATCAGACCTGCTAAAGACATAGACCACCGCATTGAGGATGTTGAGATGGCAGTGGAGGATACAGTGGCTAAACTGAATGACCAGGATGCTATTCTCCAAGAACACACTGACCAGATCCATTGGCCCGAGCGGGCAGCCCCCCCTTTGCCAGTCATTACTCCCACATTAGGGTTTACAAAGTTCATAGAAGCTCTGTCTTTGTTTATAGCAATAAGTTGTTCATGCAATCCACTGCTACTTGTCATTTTCCCCACTAGATGGCATAATAGACCTCCTCATAGGCAATTTCTCCATGTCATTGTACTTTGGTTGGCTAGAGTTTACACCGTGTCCCTCACCAGCCGAATGACACAGCCAGATGATCTAAAAACAACATAACGACTTCCGGTTCTAGCGCAGCGTGTAGGGGACGGAGAAGCCAGAGCTCCGCCACCCCCGCAGCTATTAACCAGCATACAAAGCCACAGCACAGCTCTCATCTCACCGGACGATCCGCTCACACATCCCCACACTCAGCTGCATGGAGCGGTACCTCTCACGGCCGCGGTCCCTATCAAGCTCCTGCTCGAGACGCTCCTCTCCTGCACCCTCCCTCACAGCAGCCAACATGGCCGCAGCAGCATGGCCCTCATCACCTCAGAGGGGCGACCACCAACATCCTCAGGCTAACAACACAAGCCATGGTGAGGCAGGTGAGATAATAGAAACCAGGGGGATGGAGAACATGGAACAGGGCTCTTATGAAAAGATAGCCCAGGCCGTCGTGGCCATATTATCCCCCACCATTACTGCTGCAGTGGACAGGGCCATAGCTGCTGGAATCACGCAGCTTAGGCACGAACTCTGGTAGCACTCACAAAGGCTGAATGAGGCTGAACAGCGGATCTCCTCTCTTAAAGATGACGAGTATTAAATGCATGCCGCCATGGAAAAATACTCTCAGGACCAACAACACCTCCATGACAAAATGGAGGAATTAGAAAACAGATCAAGGAGGAATAACTTAAGAATCATTGGCCTCCCAGTGTCTTACAAGCCCAGCACGCTCATGGACATATGCACTAACATTCTCCCTGAGACCCTGGGCGTCCGCCACAAATGCACTGTGGAGAGGGCCCACCGCGTCGGGACATTCACAAATGATCGCAAGCAACCTAGGCCAGTAATTGTGAAGTATCTCTATTACTATGACCGCCAGGAGATCCTCCAAAGCTTCAGGAAAGCAAGATCCGTCACCATTGATGGTCACAAACTGCTAATTTTTGCAGACTATTCGGTGGAGGTATCTCGCAAAAGGAAGGAGTTCCAATCAGTCTGCTCAGAACTCTTCAAGAGGGGCATACATTACACCTTGGCATACCCGGAGATCTTCCGACTGCAAGCCCCAGATGGGGGGCAATACACCTTTCATGTCCCAGAAAAAGCGGGGTCCTTCCTACGGGCCCTAAAGCCCAGAGATGCACCTCCTGAAACCTATGCGGAGAAGGTCAAACAGGGACCGCGAGACCAAAGGAGCCCCAGGAAGGACTCAGCAAAATGACTGAAACCCACCTTCTCAGAGGACACAATAGAAATCCATTGAAAGACTTGGACTTTCTCTCACGGCAACACTACTGGCCACACATCACCCCAGATCACTTTGGATCAGGCCATCATATAGGACTCGCCCCTGTCCTCTGGGTATCGTATACTCCACACACTGCTTCATGTTTGCATAAATGTTCTTATAATCAGGTAGCAGTTCTGCCCCGGTTCAACAATCTTTGTTAGCTTTTGGCCGCACGACACACTCCACTGACAGTCATCTCTACCACAGTGAGGGTTCACGCCTCGCTGCTCGGATCACCCACCCTGATCTGACTTCTGATCAAGAGGGGATGCTCGCCACTCACCGCACTCTCTATATCGTGCTCACGGGCTAGTGGATTTACTGGCAGTGGAGTGACATGCGGAAAAAAGCGAAGTCACTTGATGATATGTTGAGTTATTTCATCCCCACCCCTCCTGCTCCTTTCCCTTTCCTTCACCTCTATTCAATGGGGTCATTGAAACAAATGCAATATGGAGAATCTAGTTCCGCACCACTCCCATTCAAATTCCTATCAAACCTTTGGTCCTACGTCAAAACCACCCAGATTCGCACACCCCTCCCATTACATGAGAGTAACATTGTGGAATGTCAAGGGGCTAAGGTCCCCACAAAAACGAATGCAAATATTAAGGCACCTCAGGAGATTGAAAACTGATATCGTCCTGCTTCAAGAGACTCATCTAGCTGCTGATGATTTCTCCAGAATGCAGAAGCTGTGGGTAGGCAAAGTTATAGGCTCGGCTGCTGAGGGACGCAAAGCAGGAGTTCTCATACTACTCCACAAAAATCTTGTCTACGATCTCATTTCTGAAAACAAAGATGACTCAGGCAGACTGATCTCCATTCACATCAAATTTCCCAAACAAGACATGCTAATCACAAACATTTATGCCCCCAACTCACCTGATACACATTACTTCAGTGACCTAGCACCCCGTCTCTTAAACGTCCCCCAAACTTCACATCTAATAGGAGGAGACTTTAACATGGTCCTCAGTAACAAAGAGGACAGAACCCCCATCCCCGGCAGGTCAAGTAACCCAAACAGTGAAAAACCTACTCATCTCTACCATATGGTTAAGGCCCTCAACCTAATAGACCCATGGCGTCTCTCCCACCCCCTAGAGAGGGAATATACGTTCCATTCTCAAGCCCATGGATCCTTTGCTAGACTTGACTACCTATTCTGTACCCCCACACTCCTACCACTCATACGAAAGCCAACAATACAAGACCTTGTCATTTCAGACCACACCCCTATATCAGTAGACCTAGATGACCTCCAAACTCCCCGAAGAACACCTCAGTGGAGATTCCCAGGTTTCCTTATACACAACGTAGACTTCAAAAGGATGTTACAGGAGGCATGGTCTGAATACACTATGACAAATGCCATACATGAAACTAACCCCAACCTCTTTTGGGAGGCTGGCAAGGCATTCCACTGAGGCAAGATCATAGCCTTCATTGCCTCCTATAAGAAATCATCCCAAAAGAGATACCAGGAAGCCAGCAACCAACTAAGGATGGCCCAGGCCAACCTAAATGCCCAATACCCTCCCCTGAACCTGAACACGGGAATCCAAATGTATCTTTGATGTCTGGGCTAGTAACCTGGAACACATGAAATCCTCCCATTACCAACTCCAATACCATAAATTTGGTAACAAAGCAGGGAAATTGCTCGCCAGGCTAAGCAAGGGACCCTACTGCCCCACGCATATTACATCATTAAAAAACCCAGAGGGCACTTTAGCCATATCCCCCCCTGAGCTCATCAAAATCCTAGAAAATTTCTACACCAACCTATAAGCTAATGATCCCATAGATGAAGAGGCGGCAATCAGATGGCTTGATGACACTACCTTGCCCCAAATAGACCCAGTCAGCTTACAAGCCCTCAATGCCCTGATCTCACTAGAAGAAATCCTAGAAACAATCCAAAGCTTAGCAAATGGAAAGGCACTGGGTTGAGTGCCCCCCACAGCAAGCAGCATGCAATGGGTATACCTGAGCCGAGCCACAGCTCTGTGTGTCCATTCAGACACAGAGCCATGGTTTGGCCCCACCCCCTCTCTCTCCTGGTTGGCTAACTGACTTTGATTGACAGCAGTGGGAGTCCTGCAAGCAGCACCTTTGGTGCACGCTTCCGAAGCGAATGTACACCGCCTCGAAAGCGCGGCGCGCTGGTGCTTTTAACTCCTTTTTAACCCCTTGTGGGGGTTTAAAAGCGCCCCGTTGCCACCTGAATAGCGGCGCATAACAGCGGTAAAATGCCACTAAAACTAGCAGCGCTTTACTGCTACTGCCCATCCGCCCCAGTGTGACCAGTGGCCTAAGTGGCAAACCTATGTACACCTCTCCAGGTTGAATCAGGTATGTTATCCATTCTGCGTGCCAATATGAAGACACTGGCTGGGCATCTCTGCTGAGTTTTTTTCTCTAATTTAAGTGAAAACGGGGCATTCGGCTTTATAAATAAGGTGTATTGTATTCCTATCACTTTATAAAATGCCTTGGATGTCTGGGATTAAGAGTGACAGCTAAAGACAGTATAAAGGGAGACTTTTCTTTCACTTTACAAAGCACAAAAGACAGTAGTGTTTTATTGGTTATGTGAGTTTGGTCCTAGACCTCCAGGTAGTGCTTTGATTACTAACAACAATATACTAAAGTAAAAAAAGCATGGCATTCAATTGCAGATGGACAATGTTTGGAGCCAATATCTTAGTTACATCACCTATACGATTTATCAACAGGCAGGTATGTGTTTTAAATCATCAGAAATTAATTTGTGTTTGGTCAAAACTTATAAACTCACCACTCTTGCTAAAGGTTATAGTTTCTGTGAACTCTACAATAAAGGCCAACTCCTTTTTAATAAGAAAGCTATTGATACAAAACACAATATACATGTTAAAACATAAACAAGCTCTGACTCCAATATGTACCCTCTATATATGTCCTGTCAGAAAAAATAGTTGACAAGTATAGAGGCTTCTAATCCCCCAATGCCATTGAATAATTCCCAATGCATTTAGATCATTCCAATACAAGGCCTTCTTCAGGGTACATTGAAAAATGAGGAAACCTTAAAGCTGAGTTCCACCCAAAAGTGGAACTTCCGCTTTAAGGGAAGATGACCCCCCAACACGCCACAATTGGCATGTCATTTTTTTGGGGGGGTAGCGGGGACCCTGTTTTGACAGGGTCCCAGCTGCACTTCCTCCTCTGGCTCTGTGGAACAGAAAGGAAGTTCACCTTCCCCCCTCCCTCTCTGCGAACTTCTGTAACACGTCACAGGTCCCAGAAGATACACTGGTCATTCACAAAGTGCGGCTCCCCGGGTGCCCACACTTGTGATGCCGGCGCTGCGCGAAGGAGGGGGAGAAGAGGAAGGCTTCAGGCGGCCCCATCGCTGGAGCCTGGGACAGGTAAGTGTCCGATTCTTAAAAGTCAGCAGCTACACTTTTTGAAGCTGCTGACTTTTAATAGTTTGGAACTCCACTTTAATGTTAAAAAACAAATCCATAATTAGTTATTCATTACATGTAGGATAATCTGTGCCAATCATATTTGATTCTTGTACAAATATGGTATATATACAAAGTATCATCATCATAAAGGAACAGAGCTTAAAAACAGATGAAATTGCCAAGAATCAGGGTGGGTTCAGTACGCAGATGTGTCTGCCAAGGAGCACATTGGTATTGGCACATCAATCGCAGCAGGGGAAGTTAATATAGGCCACCCTAACCTCAGGGGCTAAAAAGTAGGAAAATATCTAACAGACAAGGATAATGGCATCACCATGTTGGCTATGATATAACAAGTGATGGATACTAACCATAAAGGTATGGCATACTCTGAGTTATGTCCAACAAGTTGCATGCCACCACATTGACTTATTTCTTTAATTTACATCTGACAGTTTTATGGAGCCACGGAAGGATAGCTATTGCTATAGTTCCAGAGCTCTGACATTGGACCTTTTGGTATCAGCTCTTTCAGCTGCAGAGTCGCATGCAACTGCTCTGCCAGCCACTCCCCTCTGCTGCCCATTTACAGAAACCTTTGTATTTTGTGAATGAGTTCTGCGAAAGGGCAGCAGAGGGGAGGGGAGGAGGGGGGAGGGGCGTTAATAGATGCTGCTTCTCAGAGCCATAGAGTGTAGTGTAGCTATCCTCCAAGAGTACCAGAAAACTGATCTAAATTAACGAGATACGTCTATGAGGTTGCATGCACCTTATTGGACCTAACTTATAATATAACTTAACTTATAATATAAACAAGCAAAAGAGACATCTCTAAGTGCAGAATAAAAAAACGTTAACAGCCCAAAGGATTAAAAGCACTTACAAGACACTAGTTGAAAAGAGGCTCATCGTGGTAAGTTCATTGGGATGGTGGTACAGCATCAGTGTGGTCCCAGTTATGGAGGTCCTGGAGGTGGTCTGATGTGCAGCAGAGGATCCCAGCTGACCAGCAGAGGGAAGCCGCAGCAGAAGGAAGCGCCAAAGGATCAGCCACTCTGCCAGGATCAGCATGGAACACAGGACCCGGAAGTGACGTCAGTGGAAGGGGACCAAAGCCATCAGGACCTCATGAACCAGAAGTCGTGTAAAGGGGTGGGATGTGTTTTGGAACGTCTTCATGCCAATCTTTGGCATTCCACGCTGATGCTGGCAGCGCGGCTGATCCCTTGGTGCTTCCTTTTGCTGCAGCTTCCCTCTGCTGATCCACTGGGATCCCCTGCTGCACATTGGACCACCTCCAGGACCTCCACAACTGAGACCACCCTGACGTCAGACCATCATCCCAATGAACTTACCACGATTAGTCTCTTTTCATCGAATGCCTTGTAAGTGCTTTTAATCCTTTTGGACTATTAAAGTCTTTTTTATGCTGCCCTTAGATGTGCCTATTTTGTTTATTTATCCCTACCAGAGATTGCTTCCCTCATTGAGTGCTGCCCAAGTATTTGAAGACACCATCTTGACTGTATTATATCCATCTCTATTGTGGACATTGCTTCTGTCACGTACCTGGTGGTGGAGTCTGCAATAGCCGAGGACAGCCTCTCTTTTTTTTTTTTTAACTTGTGTTTTATTGTCAGAAAGAAATAACACATACAGGAGTATACTTTACAGTTGCAAATATGCAAATCAAGAAAGGGAAGGTAGCAGGTATTTTCATACAATATGTTCCTATAGAGAGCCCTGTTTATCTACAAATCGAGCAGTAGGAACTTGGGTGATCTAGAAATAGCTCTCATATGGCAGTTGCTGAGAGAGCAGAGCGCGCTGCCCCAGAAATGGGCCAGAGCCTTCCGCTCGCACAATGTAGCAAGAAGAATACTAGGCAGGTATAATCTAAAGATAGATGTCGGTACAGATCGTCAAAGTCAGTACAGCTGTGTAAAATCGCTCTTGTAATGTCTCTGCTTAGTGTTGCAGGTTACACTTAGGATGCTGTAACCAGAGGGTCCATCTTTTTCGGAAGAGTGGGACTTGCAGGTGCGCCTTAGCGTGCATGCATTCCATAAGGCATTGATTGTTCAAGGAAGAGTGTAATTCCATCATGGAAGGAGGATCGATAGATTTCCATCTCCTAGCTATGGAGAGTCTAATGGCAATGAGAACGGGGGTTACAAGGGCATGTGTGTCACAAGGCCAGGCTGCCATATCCAGACCGAAAAGGATGAGTTGGGGAGAGAGGGTTACAGGTTGACCCAGCATGCCAGCCATGAATCGTGTGACGTCTTGCCAGAAGGGGGCCAGTTTGGGACAGGACCACCAGACATGCATGGGTGTTCCTTTCATACCGCAGGCTCTCCAGCAAAGGGCCGAGTGTGTTGCGTAGATAGTGGAGAGTTTTGCTGGAGTAAGATACCAGTTGTGGAACAATTTTTGTACTCCTTCCCAATGGGTAATACATTTGGAGAATTTCAGAGGAGATTGCAGAGATTTTCGCCATTCCTGGAGATCGTACGTGCGGTGGAGCTGGGTTTCCCATTTTTGGATGTTGTTTGGTTTTATGGCAGTGGAGGTAGTTGTCAGCAATTTGTAGAAGAAAGAGATGCCTTTTTTTATGGGTGTAGCATTGAGATAGAAACGTAAGACATGTTTCATGAGAGGGTTGTTTGAGCAAGTCCAGTTGGAAAGAAGGGAGCGGATTCTGAAGTATTTGAAGAGATCCCTAGCAGGGATCTGGAATTTGTTCCGGAGCTGTTGGAAGGAAAGAAGCACATTGTTCTCGTATAGAAGAGCTAATGATGTAATTCCTGCGTGAGACCAGGTGGTTAAGGAAATATCTGGCATTACAGATTGCAATAACAGTAGCGGTATATCTGTTAGGGCTTCTTGAGACATGCCACCCGAAGATTGCAAGAGCGAGTGCCAAACTGTAGTTGTGGCGTTTACTGTATATAAGAAGTTGTGTTGCTTCTGTTTCCGTAGCAGTAGATTGAAAAGTGTTAGCTTAGGTTCATTTGCTAGTGCAGCTGTCTCAATTTGTAACCATGGAAATTGTGTAACTGGCGCCCACCAATTTTTGGCTTGTGCTAGTATAGTTGCCTTGTAGTAAGCGCTAATGTGAGGCGCGCCCATGCCTCCTGAAGCTGTTGGTAGGCATAGAGTAGATCTTTTTAGCCTTGGGTGCTTATTATTCCATATAAATGCGGACATCAGAGCTTGTAGTTTGCCAAGTTGGGAGTGTAAAAAAGGCAACGGTAGAGTTCGAAAGTGATAGAGTATGTGTGGCAATAAATAAATTTTGGACAGAGCTATGCGCCCTGCCCAGGACGCTTGTACATTTTTCAAGTTTTGTGTCATCTTGTGCAATTTGTCCAACAGTTGAGCAAAATTTTGCGGGAGCATACGTGAAGTGGGTGTAATCAGAGAGATCCCCAGATATGAGAGTGTTGAGTTAGGAGCCCAGGAGAAGGAGGTGATATCCGCAACGCCACTTTTTGTTTGGGGATCAATGTTGACACCAATCATAGCCGATTTAGAGTAATTTATTTTGTATAGGGAAGCCTTACTAAAGAGATCCAAGGTTTGAAGGAGGTGTGGCAGTGATAGCAGGGGATCTGTGATGGAAATTATCACATCGTCTGCGTATAGACCGATTTTATGTTCGGATGTGGCTATGGACAGAGCAGTGTGAGCGGATGGCTACT
>BLSH010014152.1:296726-323565 GCA_018402905.1 Glandirana rugosa | reverse complement strand
CTCATTCCTGAGATCATTTTGTAAAGAGAGAAGCATCATTTTGAGCGTGTGTTCTGACGCTGGTTGGTCGCTCGTTGGTAGATCTGCTAGTGAATCTTGGGAATTAGAGGTTTCCTGGCAGGTATCCCAGTGTTGCTTCTTATAAAGAGGCACTTTGGAAGGTGAGGGCGCGGGAGACTGTGCTCCTCTTTTGCATCTCTCAGCCGGTGGTGGTTGGGAGGGAAGAACCTCTGGCTCTGAGCTGTCCATTTGCTCCAATATGATGACACGAGGAGTTGATCCCTCCACTGGCATGGACGAAGAGGGTGGGGAGGCCGAATCAGGACCCCTGGGGGATTGCATCATATCGTCAGACAGGGAGAAGTCAGTGATTTGTTTATGCGCCCCTTTTTTAGGGTGATGCGCTTTGGGCATGCCCCCCTTCAGAAGTCTGTATCTGAGTGTTGTTAGAGGTGGGAGGGGGAGCTAAATTGGTTGTAGGTGGACCAGAACAGGTGGCTCAGTTAGGAGGAATTTCCCAGGTGACCGTCACTAAGGCCTGCAAGTGAGTTAAAAGATGGAGGGAGAGGTAAACCAAACTCCAGGCAGGGGTGGGGAGGAAAATATGTTCTGATGACGTTTAGCAGTCCCCACAGAGACAGAGTCCCCCTGGTAATTAAGGGTCTGAGTCTTTTGACCGGGTGTAGATTAAGCTGACAGGAACAACAGCAGTACGTTAGGCCGAGACCGGGACCTCAATTTTGAGTGGCTTCCAGGATCCGCTCCCCCGGTACAGAGGACAGTATTAGGGATGCTATAAGTTGCAACAGCACTGGGGTGTTCCGTATGGAAGATGAATAGTGCACTGGGACGCTCGGGATGTCCGTTCCCGGCGTCTGAGGAGCTGAGTGGATATCGTGGAGCGGGCAGGCAAAATGGCGGGCGGGTTGCCCAGGAAGGCTTTGAAGTAAGGTCACCTCGCTGGGGGCGGATAGAAGATAAGGAAAAAAAAAACGTGTTCCCGTGCCCTCCGTGGATTATGCAATGCTGATGTGAGATGTGAGACCGGCCTCAGCTGATCAGCGCTGTGCGGATGAGCTGGATTCCGCGGCGCTGCCCTGTGTACAAGGCCGCAAGATGGCGGCGGGTGAGTTAGAGCTCCGGCCCTTGTGCGAGAACCTCAGCAATCCTCCGCCTGTCTACCAGTTCTGAGGGAACTATGAGGCTGTGCAGATGGGAGCAGTGAAGGGGATGGCAGGATTGGTGCTGTTGGCGCTCACCTTAGCTTCCTGAGCGCGGATGGCGGCCGATGAATCCGTAGGCCTCTCTCCGACCGCGGCCTCAATTAGCAGGCTGGCGGGGCTCGTATCCGCGATCGCGCGTCGGTGCTCCACAGAGTCTCCTCGATAGAGGCAGGCTCTGCTAGGGATCTTCTGCTAGCCTTTTTGAGAATTCTCCTATGCTGTGGAGTGCTTAGAAGTTGCTGTGAGTCCTAGGCTGAACAGAGCTGAGACTTCAAGCGTCCATCTCTGTCAACGGCCGGCCACGCCCCCCGGACAGCCTCTCTTAAAATCCTGACTCAGGAAACCCTGATGTAGCGAACAGAAGGTTCAAGAGTGCAGAATGGCACGAGTGCTTGACAGGAACACAGGTGTGATGGTCACAGGCAGGGCTAGAGCAGTAGCTTGATGGTGCAGAAGAAGAACTCTGGGAAACAGCTGACGATAACCTCATCCGGCTAGACCAAGCAGGTGATGCTGGATGAGAAGGCCAGAGACAGACTGGATTAGGCAGCAGGCAGGCAGATCAGGAACTGAGGAGCAGGCAGAAGAAGGGTCAGACACAGGCCGGGTCGGCAACGGGCTGGCAGCGTGGTACCAAGGAACAGGCAAAAGGATGGTCAGGGATAGCCAGAGGTCAGGGCAGGTGGATAGTAGCAATGTCAGGATCAAGCCGGTAGATCAGGAGAACAGGTTCAGCAGGTAGACCGGTAACAGGAATCACAGGAACGTAGTAGACCAAACGGCATTGAACCCATGTCATTGTCCGGTTTAAATAGCCCCTATGGCGCCAAGAACATTTACGAACGGGGATGCGTGCCTCACGGTCACGCATGCGCACAAACGTTCGTGCGGTCCGTTCGTGCGGTCCGTTTGTGCGGTTCATTCATGCACGCACCTGCGCACCGTGTTTCTTGTTATAGATACACAAGTTCTCCATCTTTCCTGACATTGCCCCCCCCTCAATGGGCAGCCAACGGTGCCCAATCGGGCAATCCTTTCAGGGTGAGATCTTTGGAAAGTCTGTATCGGTCTTGGGGCATGGATATTGGCTTCGGGTTCCCAAGAGCTTTCTTCCGGACCATACCCTTTCCATTTAACAAGATATTGCACTTGGTTACCCCTTCCCCTGCAGTCCATGATGGCTTCAACTTCAAACTCTTCTTCCCCATCAATAATCACAGGTTCAGGTGGCCCAGTGCTTCGTCCCGGAAAGGGGTTAGAGGTTGCAGGTTTTAATAGAGACACGTGAAAAACCTGGATGAATGCGTAATGAGTCTGGTAATACTCATTTATAGGCCACACTGTTGACCCTCTTCTTTACAGGAAACAGGCCTATGAACTTGGGTTTTAATTTCTTTGACGGGCAAGCCAACTTCAGGTTTGCAGTTGATAACCAGACCTGTTCACCTGGCTCCAAGACCAGTTCTCCTCGTCTTTTCCTGTCAAATGCTTTCTTGTAGCACTCTTGGGATTTGGCCATCATCTCCTGTAGCAACTTGTTGTTAGTATTGAAAAAATCCATTGTTTCTTGTACGGCTGGGACTGCACTTTCGGGGATGGAGCTGGACAGAAAAGATGGGTGAAACCTGTAGTTCGCAAAGAACGGGGACTGTTTGATGGTGGAATGTGCAGAATTATTGTAAGCAAATTCAGCCATGGGCAACAATGACACCCAATCATCCTGGGAGAAGGACGAAAAACATCTCAGGTATTGTTCCAATGTCTGATTAGTTCTTTCAGTTTTTCCATTGGTCTGTGGGTGATAAGCTGAAGAGAATGAAAGTTCAATCTTTAGAGCCCCACACAAAGCTTTCCAGAATTTGGAGGCGGATTGCACCCCTCTGTCAGATACAATGTTGGTAGGTATTCCATGGAGCCTTACGATCTCCTTGATGAAAGCTTTAGCGGTTTCAGGGGCAGAATGTGTACCCCTCATTGGTACAAAGTGGGCCATTTTAGTCAGTCTGTCCACTACCACAAAAATAGCAGAAAATCCTTCTGATGGGGGTAACTCAACATTAAAATCTATAGAAATCATCTTCCAAGGTCTTTCTGGAATTGGTCTCAATAGCCCCCATACCTTGTTCTTGCTGCCCTTATTTTGAGCACAAGACTCCACATAACGCTTGCAGTCATCCTCCACTCGCGTCCACCACAATGTACGTTGGATTAGACACCAAAGTGCCCCACCAGTTCATGATCATGACAAAGTCCCAACACCGTGGTATGCACATCTTCAGGTACAAAGATCTTGTTGTCATGTCATAGTAACCCCGCTCTTAACTGGAGATTGCTTTCAGAAGGAACAATATATCCCGCAGATGTATGCTTAATCTGTGACAGCAGATCTTCCTGGAGCAGCAAGAAATTCCCAGAGGGCAGAATAGTATCAGAAGAAGGTGGGTTCCCCGATTCATTGTACATCGGCGAAAGCGCACCCGGCTTCATATTCTTAGATCCCGGCCTGTATGTTATATGGAAGGAGAATCTGGAGAAGAACAGAGCCCTTCTGGCCTGGCATGGTTTTAGTCTCTTTGCAGTCCTTAAATATTCCAGATTCTTATTATCCGTATAGATCAGGATCGAATGTGCTGCCTCTTCCAGCAGGTACCGCCATTCCTCCAATGCGGCTTTGATTGACAGTAGTTCCCGTCACCAACATCATAATTCCTCTTTGGTACAGATAATTTGTGAGAGAAAAAGGCAAATGGATGCAACAGAGCTTTAGCACCTTGTCTTTGGGAGAGTACTGCCCCAACCGCTGTTTCAGATGCTTCCACCTCAAGAACATATGGGAGAACCTGATCAGGATGTTTCAGAATGGGTGCAGATGCAAAAGGTTCTTGAGGGTTTCAAAAGCTGATCGTGCTTCTGCGGACCAGTGGAACCGGATGCCTTGCTTGGTTGAGTGATGGGAGAAATAATAGCTCAAAATCCTTTGATAAATTTTCGACAAAAGTTGGCGAATCCAACGAAACGTTGGATCCCTTTCTTGTCGCTGGGTGTGGGCCAATCCAAGATGGCTGAAACATTCTGAGGACCCATCTTGATACCTTTGACAGAAATAATCAGTCCCAAAAATTGAATGCTCTGTTGTTCAAAAGTACATTTCTCAGGTTTGGCATAAAGTCCGCGTTGCTTCAAACATTCTAGGATGCGTGAGACATGTTGGCGATGTTCCTCCAAGGATGGTGAAAAAATCAAGCTATCGTCCAGGTAAATTATGACGAAAAGATCTAGATAGTCTCTGAAAATATAATTTACAAAATGCTGGAACGTAGCAGGTGCGTCACAGAGTCCAAATGGCATCACTAAGTATTCATAATGCCCAAAACGGGTGCGAAAGGCAGTCTTCCATTCGTCGCCCTCACAGATGCGAACAAGATTATATTGTCCTCGGAGATCCAGCTTGGTAAAGACCACTACCGCCCCAAGTCTCTGGAATAGTTCGGGTACCAATGGGAGAGGGTAGCGGTTCTTGACCGTGATCTTATTCAGCTCTCTGTAGTCAACACAGGGCTGTAAGGAGTGATCCTTCTTTTCCACAAAGAAGATGCCCTCTCCCGCGGGTGAAGTGGAAGGGCGAATAAACCCCCTCTTTAAATTCTCATCCAGATAGGTCTTAAGAGGCTCTGAGGAAGAGGCAGTGGCCTTGAAACGCGCTAGCCAGCCTGTCTAGGACACCAGCAGGAAACGGTGGATTGGATACGTAGCCATCCAGTGCTTGAAATGCCTGTTATCTGAAACTGTTTGTGAGTATGTTTTTATGATCTTTTAATAAATACGTTTTTGTCGAGGATAATGCGCTAGGCCAGTGCACCCTTGTGTGCTTTTTTGTTCTTCTAGTGTGTCGGGACTTCCCCAGTCCATCAAGAGACAGCACGGTGGCGTGATACCCGGTGTTCATACGAACAGATACCCCCTCCTCACCACTGTAGAGAAGTCTCCTCTCCTTGAGCGCAGGAAAGATTTAGTACTTTGGCTGTGCAAAGGTCTTAAGGGCACCCAGTTCAAGTTCAGACAGGGGGAAAATTCTCCTGAACGGGACTTTGGTTCCTGGAAGGAGTTCAATGGGGCAATCATAAGGCCGAAGGGGCGGAAGGGTTTCTGCCCCTTTCTTGCTGAAAACGTCCAGGAAAGCATGGTACGCTTCTGGCACAGATTGGCGGGTTTCCAAGTCAACATCAGAGTCCAAACAAAGCAGGGTAGAAGGAGGACTTGAGTCTTCTTGCAAACAATGCTGTGAACAGTAGGCTGACTGAAACTGGATTTCCCCTTGGCCCAATCGATAAGCGGATTGTGCGCCTGTAGCTAGGGCATACCCAGAAAGACTGGAAACAATGTTGATGCTATGGCGTCAAGGCGTACGAGTTCATGGTGGGTGCTGGTGCAATGGTACTGTTTCATGGGTGACCAGTCCAGATTTGATAGTTAACCCATCCGCTAGGTGGACAGTCGTTCTTTGGGCTTTGTGCTGAAGCGGAATCTGGTGTTTAGTAGCGAAGGACAAGTCTATGATACAGCTGCAGGCCCCGGAATCAATAATGGCGGAGACCTGGAAGCTTCTGCCTGGAAGCTGGAGTGGGACAGGTACAGAAATCTGAGCAGGGTTGCTGGAGCAAGCTGGCACAGGATCAGATGCAACGGTAAAACACTTATGCAGTTTTGCAGGACAGATCCTCACATAATGTCCCGGGGCACCGCAGTACATGCAGAGATTGCTCAAGCGACGTCGCTGGTGTTCTTCAGCCATAAGAGAAGGACGGAGCAGGCCCAATTGCATGGTTCCGAGGTGTTAGGTGGAGGGACTGCCGAGGATGGTGAAGCAGGACTGGAGAAACCAGGACCCCAAGGCAACATCCAAGTGGGGTGAGACGGACCCGCCTGACGTTCAGACCTTTGTTCCCTCAGCCGTCGATCGATCTGAATTGATAGATTAATCAGAGCGTCTAAAGACTGAGGGACTCCTACTCGGGCCAGCTCATCTTTAAGGGGTTCGGAGAGGCCCAGGCGGAATTGGTAGCACAGAGCAGCGTCGTTCGAGTTGGTATCGGAACTCCAATGTCTAAATTCAGATGCATAGTCCTCTGCTGCTCTGCGCCCCTGCTGGAGTGCATGCAATGCTGCTTCTGCTGTTGCGGACTGATGCGGGTCCTCGTAGAGTTGTGACATGGCTTGAAAAAGGGATGTCAGGTCCCCCAGAGATGCTGCCTTTTGTTGTAGGAGCTGGTGAGCCCAAGACTGTGGTTCCCCTTGTAGAAGAGAGATTACAAATCCCACCTTGGTTGCTTCTGGTGAGAATGTGCGGGGCTGCAACGCGAAGTACAGTTCACATGCGTTGCAAAAGGAGCGAAATATGCTGTGTTCTCTGGCAAACTTGTCAGGTGTTGGAACTCTGGGTTCTGGGGGCAGCATAACCACAGTAGGTGAGGCAGCTGGACTGACAGCTTCTGGTCAGTCCTGTTATCCAGCGCACCTTACACACACTTTTTTAACGTATAATATGCCTGCACATTTATCAGAGTGGCTGAATTCCTGGAGTTTTTCATAACATCATAAATGTATTAGCTGGGCAAATTTACATTATAGATCCATTATTGAGGTACTGTTATCCTTTGTGGTTAAAGCAAACCTTCATCCAAAAGGGGAAGTTCTGCTTATTTGCACCCCACTGCCACATTTAGCACTTCTTGGGGGGTGTGGGTACCTGGTTTTGACAGGTATAGGCTCCTACTTCCGGGTCAGATCACAGTGGCGATCTACAGTACTAGGATATTTGGATCCTATTTCTTCCTCCCACAGCCTTCTGGGCACACACAGATCCCATAACGCTGTAAAACCATTCACAAAGCACTGCACAGCTCGCACACGTGCAATAGGGAACCAGCTGTGAAGCTGGAAAGCTTCACTGCCTGTTTCCCTTACCGAAGATACCATGTCTGCACCCAAAGCCAGTTGAAGAGTTGGCTCGGGTGCAGACATTGCTAGATCCCTGGACAGGTACATGTCCTTATATTAACCACTTCAGCCATGGAAGGATTTCACACTTGAGGACCAGAGCACTTTTTGCGATTCGGCACTGCGTCGCTTTAACTGACAACTGCGCGGTCCTGTGATGTTGTACCCAAACTAAATTTGCGTCCTTTTTTTTCCAACAAATAGAGCTTCCTTTTGGTGGTATTTGATCCCCTCTGTGTCATTTCTGATCGCCGCTATAAACAAAAAATGAGCGACAATTTTTCTTACTTTTTGCTAAAATACAAATCCAAAAAAATATATAAAAAAACATGTTTTTTTCATCGATTTTGGCCGAGTTATATTCTTCCTCATATTTTTGGTATAAAAAAAAATCGCAATCGGCGTTTATTGATTGGTTTGCGTAAAAGTTGCAGCTTTTACGAATGATGAAAATTAATTTCTGGGGTTTTTATTTGTTTTTTTCATTTTTTACTAGTAATGGCGGCCATCTGCGATTTTTAGCGGTACTGCGATATTGCGGCGGACATGTCGGACCATTTTGACATTTTTTTGGGACCATTGACGTTTATACAGCGATCAGTGCTATAAAAATGCACTGATTACTGTGTAAATGCCATTGGCAATGAAGGGGTTGACCTGAAGGGGGTGCTCTAAGGGTTAACTGTGTTCCCTATACAGGAAGCCTGTGATCACAGCCCTTCCCCCTCTGTCAGGACAGAGATCCGTGTTTATATACACGGACCTCCGTTCTGTCGCTCCGGGGGGGGGGGGGGGTGATCACGGGTAGCTGATGGCGATCGAATCCACCCTAGCCGCACCCTGGCCCCCCCGGAACACAGTGAGCGCGCTCACAATACTAGTTATTGCAGTCGCCGTCAGGTATCAGCGGTTTGCGATAATGAGCCACGGCCACCGTCACACTGCGGCGGGTGGTCGGCAAGTGGTTAAAAGTCCACATGGGATGAATGTGGATTGGGATGTAAATTGTTTTATTAACTTCTTCCCGCCCGCGCCATAGCCGAATGACGGCTACAGCGCGGCTCTAAAATGCCGGGAGGACGTCAATAGACGTCCTCCCATTCGGCTTGTGCTGGGCGCGCTCCCGCGGGCGCGAGCGGCACGTGCACGCGCCGCTCGCTCCCGCGGGAGCGTGCCCGCGGGTCGGCCGGACCCGATGTCCGCCGGAGACCCGCGATCTCCTTTCAGAGAGGAGGAACGGGGAACCGCCGAAGTAAACACGGCGGTTCCCCGTTCTGAGAATGGGACATGACAGATCTACTGATCCCTGTCACTGGGATCAGTTAGATCTGTTATGTCCCGACCAGCCCATCCCCCCCACAGTTAGAACACACCCAGGGAACATTGTTAACCCCTTCACTGCCCCCTGCTGGTTAACCCCTTCACTGCCAATGACATTTACACAGTAATCAGTGGACATTTAAATTTCTGATCGCTGTATAAATGTCATTGGTCCCAAAAATGTGTCAAAAACGTCCGACATGTCCGCCCCGATATCGCAGTCCCGATAAAAATCGCAGATCGCCGCCATTACCAGTAAAAATAAATAAATAAATAAAAACGCCATAAATCAATGTCCATAGTTTGTAGGCGCTATAACTTTTGCGCAACCCAATCAATAAACGCCGATTGCGATTTTTTTTTACCAAAAATATGTAGAAGAATATATGTCGGTCAAAACTGATGAATAAATTTGTTTTTTTATTTTTTATTTTTGGATATTTATTATAGCAAAAAGTAAAAAATATTGTTTTTTTTTCAAAATTGTCGCTCTTTTTTTGTTTATAGCGGCGATCAGAAATGACGCAGAGGGGATCAAATACCACCAAAAGAAAGCTCTATTTGTGGGGAAAAAAGGACGCAAATTTTGTTTGGGTACAACGTCGCACGACCGCGCAATTGTCATTCAAAGAGCGACAGCACTGAAAACTGAAAATTGGTTCGGGCAGGAGGGGGGTTTAAGTGCCCAGTAAGGAAGTGGTTAATAATTCTTAGATCTGCCTTGCCTTCCTTTATATTTTTAAAGCGGTTGTCTACCCTAAAAAAAAAAATAAATAAAAAAAAAACCTGCAAGACAATAGCATAATGAGCTAGCTCATTATGAAATACTCACCTTGAAATGAAGATCCGACCGGGCTGCTCGGTCCCCTCTGTGGGAGCGGACATCTTCCCATGGATCTTGCTTTCGGGTACGCGGCTCCGGCGCTGTGACTGGCCGGAGCCGCGAGACGTCACTCCCGCGCATCTTTTCCGGAACTAATGCCGGGCCTTTGCCGGGACATACACGGCGCATGCATCAGGACATACACGGTGCATGCGCTGTAATGCCGCATTGAATTAGAAAGGAAATATCTTCTAAACCATACAGGTTTAGAAGATATTCATTTTACCTACAGGTAAGCCTTATTCTAGGCTTACCTGTAGGTATAAGTAAACAAAATGGGTAGACAACCGCTTTAACTTAATTTTTATCAAATTAATTTTTATATTAAATTTAGGATTGCGGAATATGAATGTTTGTCTATTTACATTTGGACGTATGTGTGTGGACAGTTATAAAAAAAAAAAGAAGAAAAACAATTCTGTATCTATTTTGATATTTTTAATCAATTATTCATTTATGTTTGTTTAGGATCTAGTTTTGATATATGCAGCAGTCATATTCTGTATTAATATATAGATGTGGCTAATTAGGAATATATTCATGTTTTTGGTAATTTAGTTATGTTACGCTGTGCCTTGCTTGTCACCTTAAGCCAGAGCTCGCCGTTTTCATCCTCTGGGGACACCCTGCTGCATTTCCTGTATTGGGATATGGCAATCACATCCCAGTGGTTATGATGATGCTTCCTGTTGCTAGGCAGAATTGAGTGTAAGGCTCGATTCTAGATGAACTGCAGATACCTGGGCTGAAAGCGAGGCTTGTCTGTGTATATTTTGCGGTGACAGGAAGCACTCCTTATGCCCCGGAAGAAGTCCTTTTGTGACGAAAAAGGAGTTTTTTCTGTGTCACCATGACCAGTATTGGATTTTACTTGACTTATACCAGTATTTGTACAACTTTTTAAAATTACTAGCTGCTGGACCTTTCTTTAGTGCCTTAGCCTGGAATAAATATATCATTTTGATATACTACACTATCGGCGCCCCCTTTTCATTTATTTTCCGGTGTGCTATATGAACGCATGAACCGAGGTACAAGGAGGAGAAGCTGTGGTGAGATCATCTATGCTGGAGGTGGCATACAACCACATGTCTGTTTGACCTTCCATAACTGGAGGGTCCATCTGCTCTGGTAAGCATTCAGTTTGCTTGTGTGTTAGTAAATCACCGGGTGGAGGAATTTTCTGTTTGGATCTAGACTGCACAGTCTGACGGAAGCTGCACTTTTTTTGGGGGGGAATTTGGACATTTTATTCAGTTTTTTGTTTTATGAGTAATTTTTCACATGAACTTTATTGCTGATTTGTGCATGACTGTATAGCGCAACTTTTTGTCTCTATATAGTCAATAGGAGCTGTCACCACCCTTTATGGGGGGGTGTAGAGAATAGGGCACTTTGGATAACAAAGAGACTTTAACAAACAGTACATGACTTGCACCACAGCAGCACTTCAGAAGAGGGATGCACACTCTATAGGAGAAACAAAGCAGAGAATAAGGTGCTTCTAAGTGCAGTGATAAAACACTTTAATGATAAGGAATGGTAAAAAAACAATACAAGATGGAAGTGAAAAACAGGCATATCAATGAATCCATAAAGTCAAGTGGGATGCCTCCTGGGCATAGAAAATTATTCATAAAGCTTAATCATCAACAAGCCAAAATATTTTTAGACTCTACCAAAGATGGTGAAGTAATGTAAAATCATAAAATAATGTAACAATTAAGTTATTTCTGCACACATATTGAAATATATAAAGGCTGGCTACAAAGCAACAAAGCACACTTACAAGCACCTGACTGTAACAGAAGATATGACAACTGCCAACAGAGAATAAAACAACAGATTGCCTTGGAATGTTTGCTAAAGCTGTTCTTGTATCTGTTGTATATTATACTTTTATTCTTCTAGCACAATGTCAAGAAGTAGGCGGTGGTCCCCCATGTTTTATTACTAAAAGAAAGCTTTTACATGAGTATGACAATATTCAAGAAGGACATTTTACTATTGGTGGAATATTCTCAGTAAGCAATTTGTATTATGAACAGAGCATACGTTTTAACTCAATTTCCTTGCCTTATTGTGGCATGTAAGTATTGTACTTTTTTATGATATTATGTAGAATGCAGTAAGGGTGCCGCAGTAATGGTAATGCTGCATTACTTGCTGGAGCAAAAATGTGACATGGCATTTAAAACGTTTTTAAATCTGTCAGAGTCCAGACAGTCTTTCAAGTTTTATAACATGATAAAAAGAGTGTGTAAACCCCCAAAATGCACTGGCTAGTATTCTCTAATAATTAAAGCACTCTGTACTTATTCTTTAGCATCCTTCTTTGCTTGGGGTTACATTAATATATGGGAGTAGCCTCATCAAAGTGATTCAACTAGATTAAGACAGTAATTTAAAACCCTGGACATTAATAATAGGAGACCTAGTGCCTTTTATTCATGTACACCTTTTTATGAAGAGGTGATCTGTGTTTGTCAATTAAAGGTAGTCAACACAAATATACAAATTAGTATATGAAGGCAAATGTATGCATGCATGTTCAGAAACCTAAATAAACTATTTAGAAAAGTCAATACCTCAAAAGCAGAGTGTTCACCCAAAGACACATTTATAAATATTGGATCTATGAAGTCACACTTTTGAATGAATGGCCCAATATACTGAATAACATGATCCACGAATAAACCAAAATATTCATTGCCAAGAGTAGTATCTGAAACAGGAATAATCAAGGTGGGTCTTAGAGAAATGTTGGCTTTCAATCTTACTGAGCAGAAAAAAACCTTTGACAGATGGATTTTCTCTTATATGTTATACATTGCACATTTATATTGTTTTTTAAAATGATTTGTCATTTTCATTGTGTCCTCCATTCTTTTATACATTGTTCCTAGAAATGTAAACTGTTTCTTATTATTTAAACTACTATGACTTTGATTTACTATGACTGCTGTCTTGTGAATTTTTCTTTTAGATACTTGAATTGTTTAGCATTTCCAAGCTGTGGAAGAGTAGGAATTCTGGAAAGCTTGCAGTTTTTTGTATATAACTGACAAAAAAAAAAAAAACAAATTAAGAAAAACATCCCTCTGCTCTGCATTCAGAGAGGTAGAATGACCCTACAACATGGTTCAACCTTTTAATAAGCCCCAAAGCTGGATGAATGATTTTTCTTTTTAATGGCACAGTATTTTTTTTTTTTACATTTATACTCAGTTTGTACAAAAATATAGCTGCAGTGCTTGGACACATATGGTTAGCAAGAGTGGCAAGAATTCGACCTGTGCATTGCAGTTGGGGATATTAACCACTTGCCCAATGGGCACTTAAACCCCCTTCCTAACCAGACCAATTTTCAGCTTTCAGGGCATATGAAATGTTTGTCCTTTTTTTCACACGAATAGAGCTTTCTTTTGGTGGTATTCAATCACCACTGGGTTTTTATTTTCTGCGCTATCAATGAAAAAAGAATGAAAATTTTGTAAAAAAAAATGCATTTTCTTTGTTTCTGTTAGTTATTTTTCTTTATAAATTTTGGCCAACATTTATACTGCTACATATCTTTGGTAAAAATAACCAAAATCAGTGTATATTATTTGGTCCTTGTGAAAGGTATAGAGTCTACAAGCTATAGTGACAATTACTGAAAACAGGACAGTACAAATACCCCCCAAATTACCCATTTTTGGAAAGCAGACATTCCAATGTATTTAGTAAAAGGCATGGTGAGTTTTTTGAAGTTGTAGTTTTTTTTCCCACAATTCTTTGCAAAATGAAGATTTTTTTTTCTTTTTTTTTCAGAAAATTTTCATATTAACAGGTTATTTCTCTCACATGACACATGCATACTTGCGACTGCTACTCCTCCTGAGTATGGCAATACCACATGTGTGAGAATTCTTTACAGCATGTAGTGGCATGGATGTGGCATAAATAAACACTGATGTGGCATGGATGTGGCACAGATGAGCACAGATGTGGCATGGGTGTCGGATGGATGAGCACTGATGTGGCATAGATGGTTATGGATGAAGCACAGATAAGCACTGATATGGCACAGATGAGCACAGATGAGTACTGATGTGGCATGGATAAGGCATGGATGTGCATGGCTGGGCATGGATGAGCATGAATGAGGCATGGCTGGGCATAAATGAGGCATGGATGAGCCAGAATGGGCACAGATCAGCGCTGTGGAAACTTCATATCCAGCCCACAAGTGCTGCAGCACTGGCTCCCTCCTCTCCTCCCACACTGATACCGATCGGTGTAAAAAGAGGGGAGAGTGGAACCAGACATGTGTTCGTTTCTTGACAAGTGATAGCTCCATCACTGCATGGAGCAACTTTGTGGTAAAGGGCCACTGTCATCAGCCCTTTACACCAGTCCATGATGCGCCAGGTCCGAATGATCCGGCCTTCATGGACACGTCCGTGTGTTCTCTGGGGCCATTGTTTCTGGGGGGCATGGCCAGTGCACAAGCAAAATGGCTGCTTAAGGACAGAGCTCCATCCTAGAACCGTGACATAGAGCGACTACCAGCGGACCCCTACCCAACCACCCGGACACCGGGTGACTACTCCCCGGAGCACAGAGAGCGTCATGTCGCTCAAAAGAAAACTGGAACGCTGTCCCCACAAGCTCACAGCCTACATGTACCAGCTGAGGCACAGCCAAGATGGCACCGTGGCCAGTACACAACACACAGAGCCGGTGGCTCATTTCTTTACACCGCAGGGTCCAATGGCTCTAGCCCAGAATGACCGGGACTCATCCTTGGGTGCAGGAAATAACCCAGCAATGCCTCCACTCAGCTCACCATTATCTGGCAGCCCAGCAAAGGCAAAAATGTGCCTGGAAGCCTCAGTGCCACATCATGAGGTAAGACACATGTCCTCTAACATGCTGCCTGAACAGTCTCCCATGCCTGATCCAACTGCATCTTTCCAAACTGCAGGGCAACCTGTGATGGACAATGTCCTCAAAGACATGTTAATGTCACTGCAGAGCTCAATACAGACAGACATGATATCTGTAATGTATAGAGTCAACCAAAGTTTAGAAATGCTGGAACATAAAGTAAATCACATGGAAGCTAACATGGGGAACATTGCAGACACAATAAATAACATAGTAGACACCCAAGAAGATCAAACCCAGAACACCAAATGGCTAAAGAACAAAACCGCAGACATTGAGGACAGATCCAGAAGGAATAATATTGAACTTTGTGGATTGGCAGAAAATGTACAACCCTCGGACCTGTCCTCCTATGCCAGAGGCCTAATCAAGGCTTTGCTGCCAGACACAAAGAACATTGAATTAGTCATTGACCATATTCATAGGTTGCCTAAACCTCCCTTTCTGCCAGACAGTACACCCAGGGATGTGATCCTCAGGATCCATTTCTACCATGTAAAGGAGCAGCTTATGCAAAAAGCCAGAGCACTTGGTACCCTACCTGACCCATATGGCCAAATGCAAATATTTGCAGACCTCTCCCAACATACGCTAAGCCACCAGAGACAATTAAACAACATAATGAAAACACTCCGCAATAATCACATCCAATACCAATGGGTTGCTCCTTCTAAAATTTCTATTATCAACAATGGTACAAAGCATGTGGTGTCCTCACCTCAAACCGGGATGCAACTTCTGCAAACATGGGGTATTATCCCAGGCCCAGGTGAATCCACACCCATGAATCACAGCACTGAGAGATATTCTCATTCCACACTGCTACCGCAAAGACCCAACAAACCCCACCAATCTACCTGGCAGTGGTGGGTTTTCCTACTGTAAATGGTCCAGGGATGATTGCCTTCTCTCAGCCCAGTGAACTCTTTCTTTAACCCCTAGTCCAAGTTCCTAGGCGCCAGTTGTGCCCACATCAAGGGACCACCAGTTGAAAGCAACACGAGTTCAAAAAACCTTGTTTTCACGCTGCTGCGACTTGTTCCTTTGTTATTTTCTCAATTTTTCTTTTCCCTTTTTTGTTTTTGCACAAAAGATAAGAAGGTTGGTAGAAATTAGAGTTGAGCGAACACCTGGATGTTCGGGACCGGCGGGTTTGGCCGAACTTAGCGAAAAAGTTTGGGTTCGTCACCGAACTTGACCCGAACTTAATCCTGAACCCCAAACCCCATTGAAGTCAATGGTGACCCAAACTTTTGGGCACAAAAATGGCTCTAAAAAGTCCTGGAAAGGGCTAGAGGGCTGCAAAAGGAAGCAAATGGGGGTAAGAATAGGACAAGTGCCCTGCAAACAAATGTGGATAGGGAAATAACTTAAAATCACATAAAAAAATGGAGGAGGAGGCGGAGGAAGTGGATGGAGGTGGATGTGGAGTAGGAGGTTGCGGAGGCGGTGACCCTGGCGGTGTAGGTGGAAGTGGCGGTGGAGGAGGAGGAAGTAGCCAACACTGTTTTTTGTTTGTTTGGGTTTTTTTCTGATTGAGGTAGCCCCCAAAATATTGAGACATATTAAAAAAAAAAAAGTATACCAATGGCTGTGTGAGGCCGATCTAAATGTCTATTCTGCACAAGGTACAGACAAGTCTTGTGGGATCCATGCCTGGTTGATATTAATAAACTTTAGCATGTCCACGTTGGCTGTGGACAGGCGGCTGCGGTGTCTGTGATAACGCCTCCTGCCGTGCTAAACACACGTTCAGACAATACACTAGCTGCAGGGCAGGCCAGCACCTCCAAGGCATAAAGGGCAAGCTCAGGCCATGTGGCCAATTTGGAGACCCAGAAGTTGAATGGGGCAGACCCATCAGTCAGTACGTGTAGGCATGTGCACACATACTGTTCCACCATGTTGCTGAAATGCTGCCTCCTGCTAAGACGTTGCCTATCAGCTGGTGGTGCTGTTTGTTGTGGCGTACTGCTGACAAAGCTTTTTCAAATTTTGGCCATGCTAACCCTGCCTTCTGAGGTGCTGGCGGTGCCACAGCTGCGTTGGCGACCTCTTCCTCCTCCTCCTCTGCCTTGGCCTTGTGCTTCCATTGAGCCCCCGGTGTCATTTGGGAATGCCCTCAGCAGTGCGTCTACCAGCGTGCGCTTCCAGTCGCGCATCTTCTGATCACGCTCCAGTGAGGGAGTTAAGGACGGCACGTTGTCCTTGTAACGGGGATCCAGCAGGGTGGCCACCCAGTAATCAGCACAATTTACAATGTGGGCGACTTGGCTGTCATTGCGCAGGCACTGCAGCATGTAGTTGCCCATGTGTGCCAGGCTGCCCAGAGGCAAAGACAAGCTGTCCTCTGTGGGAGGTGTATCATCTGTGTCCTCCGTATCCCCCCAGCCACACTCCAGGATGTCCATGAGCTGCGTTGGGTGCCACCCTGCTGTGAACACGGTTCCTCCTCCTCCTCCTCCTACTCCGCATCCTCGTCCTCCTCATCCTCCAGAACTGTGCCCTGGCTTGAAATTTTTTTATCTGGCCTATGCTGGTGCAGGAACCCACCCTCCGAGCCACTTGTGAATGACTGGCCTGATAACTGTGGAAATGACCCCTCTTCCTCCTCCTCCTTCCTCCTGTGCCACATCCTCTTCCATCATTGTCCGAAGTGTTTTTTCAATGAGACATAGAAGTGGGATAGTAACGCTGAGAACAGCGTCATCGGCACTGGCCATGTTGGTGGAGTACTCGAAACACCGCAATATGGTACACAGGTCTCGCATGGAGGCCTACTCGTTGGTGGTGAAGTGCCGCTTTTCCAGCAGAGCGACTGACCCGTGCGTGCTGCAGCTGAAACTCCACTATTGCCTGCTGCTGCTCACACAGTCTCTCCAGCATGTGCAAGGTGGAGATCCACCTTGTGGGCATGTCGCATAGGAGGCGGTGAGCGGGAAGGCCGAAGTTCCGCTACAGCGCAGACAGGCGAGCAACAGCAGGGTGAGAACGCCGAAAGCACCCACAGACGGCCCGCACTTTCTGCAGCAGCACTGACATATCCGGGTAGTTTTTTTAGAAATTTCTGTGCCACCAAATTCAGCACATGCGCCAGGCAAGGGATGTGCATCAAACTGGCTAGGCCCAGAGCTGCTACGAGATTTTGCCCATTATCGCACACCACCAGGCCGAGCTTGAGGCTCAGTGGCAACAACCACTCATCGGTCTGTTGTTCAATGCCTATCCACAGCTCCTGCGCAGTGTAGGGTTTATCCCCCAAACATATCAGTTTTAAAACAGCCTGCTATTGTTTCCCCCTGGATGTGCTGAAGTTGGTGGTGAAGGTATAATGCTGACCGGATGAGGAGGTGGTAGAGGAGGAGGAAGCGGAGTAGGAGGAGGAGGCAACAGGAGGCAAAGAGAAATGCCCTGCAATCCTCGTGGTGGAAGGACATGCGCCAAACTGCCACTACATTTGCCCAGTGTGCAGTTAGTGAGGTATAGCGTCCCTGCCTGTGCTTACTGGTCCACGTATCAGTGGTTATGTGGACCTTGCCACAGATGGCGTTGTGCAGTGCACACTTGATCTTGTCCCCGACTTGTTTGTGCAGGGCAGGGATGGCTTGCCTGGAAAAGTAGTGGCTGCTGGGAACCATGTACTATGGGACAGCCACCGCCATCAGGTTTTTGAAACTGTCCATGTCCACCTGACGGAATGACAGCATTTCAAAGGCCAGGAATTTTGAAATGCTGGCATCCTGGGCCAGGGATCATGAGTGGGTAGGGGGGTACTTCCTCTTTCTCTCCAGTGTTTGGGAGATGGACAGCTATAAGCTTCCATGGGACCATGGTGTGGAAATGCTTGGGGACGGTGGTGGACATGGTGGCGTTGCTGTCACATCGTCTGTTTGCTGGGTGGAAGGTGTCACTGGCACTGTAGAGGTGGAGGACGAGGCCGAGAAAGCAGCAGAAGAGGAAGCAGGAGTAGCCTGAGACCTTTCTTGGATTTTGAGGTACTTATTCCACTGCAGCTTGTGCTTTGCATTTAGATGCCTGGTCATGCAGGTTGTGCTCAGGATTATAACATTTATGCCTCGCTTCAGGCTCTCATTGCACAGCATGCAAACCACTTGTGTCTTGTTGGCAGCACATTGTCTGAAGAACTGCCACGCCGGGGAACGCCTTTGAGCTGCCTTCGGTGTGCTAGGTCCCTGGGTGTGGTAGATAGTAGCAGGTGTACTGTCTAGGGGACGGTCGCTCCGCTTTTGCAACCTGCTTCCTCTTTTGCTGTGCTGGTGCCTCTGTGCGACCACCACCTCATCCTCCAAACTGCACACGTTACTCACATGACCTTCATTCCATGTGGGGTCTAGGACCTCATCATCCTCCACATCATCTTCCACCCACTCTTCACCACTGCCCTTCTTGTCAGTCTGCACACTGTAGAAAGCCGCAGCAGTTGGAACCTGTGTTTCGTCATCACAGACCTGCTGCGGTGGTGTTTCCATGTCCTCATCCTGAAACAGAAGTGGTTGGGCATCGGTGCACTCAATGTCTTCCACTTCTGTGGCAGGGCTATGTGGATGGCCCACAGAATGCACCCCAGTAGAGTTATCAAAAAGCATAAGAGACTGCTGCATGACTTGGGGCTCAGACTGCTTGGCTGATTTACAAGGGGCTGAGGTGAAAGACAGATGGCCATGGGGTTCAGGTGCCAACTCTGAGCTTTCAGCAAGGGACTGGGTGGGAGACAATGTGAAGGAACTGGAGGCATTGTCAGCCACCCAATCTACTATCGCCTGTACTTGTTCTGGCCTCACCATTCGTTGAGCGGCATTCGGGCCTACCATATAATGTTGAAGGTTCTGTCCGATACTCGCATCTTAGGAAGGTGTTTCAATTGTGCGCGTAGCTGGCACAGATCAACCACGTCCTCTATTTGCAACAGGGGCTTCACCAACATCACCAACACCAGCAGCACCAGCAGCACCATGACCACGTCCCTTATTTGACGCTCTCCTCATTCTGGACGTAAATGTACTATTTAGCACAAATTTATATTATTTTTGAAACCAGCAATTTCTACGCACTTTTTAATTTTGTGCAAGAAATGCACAGCAAGGTGCAAATGTACTGTGTAGCACTATTTATTAATACAAAAAAAAAGAATAATAAATTATTATTATTTTTTTTTTTAAAACAACAATGTAGACGCACTTTTTATTTTTGTGCAAGAAATGCACAGCAAGGTGCAAATGCACTATGTAGCACTATTTATTAATATAATTTAAAAAAATATATATTATTCATTTTTTTTTTTTAAGCCAGCAATGTAGATGCAGCAGGATCCTCTCCCTATACCATTATGAGATGATTTTAGAACACTAATCTGTCAGTCACACCAGCAGCAGGAACCTCTCCTTATACTAGTATGAGATGATTTTAGAACACTAATCTGTCCCTCCCGCCAGCAGCAGGAACCTCTCCCTACACCAGTATGAGATGATTTTAGAACACTAATCGGTCCCTCACACCAGTGGCAGGAACCTCTCCCTACACCATTATGAGATGATTTTAGAACACTAATCTGTCCCTCGCACCAGCGGCAGGAATCTCTCCCTATACCAGTATGAGATGATTTTAGAACACTAATCTGTCCCTCACACCAGCAGCAGGAACCTCTCTCTATACCAGTATGAGATGATTTTAGAATAACAATCTGTCCCTCACACCAGCGGCAGGAACCTCTCCCTACACCAGTATGAGATGATTTTAGAACACTAATCTGTACTTCACACCAGCGGCAGAAACCTCTTCCTACACCAGTACAAGATGATTTTAGAACACTAATCTGTAACTCACACCAGTGGCAGGAACCTCTCACTACACCAGTATGAGATGATTTTAGAACACTAATCTGTCCCTCACACCAGCGGCAGGAACCTCTCCCTACACCAGTACAAGATGATTTTAGAACACTAATCTGTCCCTCACACCAGTGGCAGGAACCTCTCCCTATCCCAGTATAAGATGATTTTAGAACACTAATCTGTCCCTCACATCAGTGGCAGGAACCTCGCCCTATATCAGTATGAGATGATTTTAGAACACTAATCTGTCCCTCACACCAGCGGCAGGAACCTCTCCCTATACCAGTATGAGATGATTTTAGAACACTAATTTATCCCTCACACCAGCAGCAGGAACCTCTCTCTATACCAGTATGAGATGGTTTTAGAACACTAATCTGTCCCTCACACCAGCAGCAGGAACCTCTCCCTATACCAGTATGAGATGATTTTAGAACACTAATCTGTCCCTCACACCTGCAGCAGCAGGAACCTCTCCCTATACCAGTATGAGATTATTTTAGAACACTAATCTGTCCCTCACACCTGCAGCAGCAGGAACCTCTACCTATACCAGTATGAGATGATTTTAGAACACTAATCTGTCCCTCACACCAGCAGCAGGACCCTCTCCCTATACCAGTATGAGATGATTTTAGAACCCCAATCTGTCCTTCACACCAACCGCAGGAACCTCTCCCTATACCAGTATGAGATGATTTTAGAACACCAATCTGTCCCTCACACCAGCAGCAGGAACCTCTCCCTATACCAGTATGAGATGATTTTAGAACACCAATCTGTCCCTCACACCACCAGCAGGAACCTTTCCCTATACCAGTATGAGATGATTTTAGAACACTAACCTGTCCCTCACACCAGCAGCAGGAACCTCTCCCTATACCAGTATGAGATGATTTTAGAACACTAATCTGTCCCTCACACCAGCAGCAGGAACCTCTCCCTATACTAAGTATGAGATGATTTTAGAACGCTAATCTATCCCTCACACCAGCACAGGAAGGAACCTCTCCCTATACCAGTATGAGATCATTTTAGTACACTAATATATCCCTCACACCAGCACCAGGAACCTCTCCCTATACTAAGTATGAGATGATTTTAGAACGCTAATCTTTCCCTCACAGCGGCGGAAGCATCCTCTCTCTACACTAGTCTAAGAGCATGTGACATGCAGCGCTATGTGACTCCAGCTCATATCGAGGCTGGGTCACATGATGCACTGGTTAATCACAGCCATGCCATTAGTAGGCATGGTTGTGATGGCTTCTGAGGGCAAACAAGTGAAACGCTTGTTGATTGGCTGCCCTGCAGCTATTCAACAGGCGCAAAAAAATACCCGAACTCCAAACCCAAACTTTTTCAAAAATGTCCGGGTTCGGGTTCGGGACACGGACACCCCAAAGTCCATTAAAAATCCCGAACTTTACGGTTCGGGTTCGCTTAACTCTACTAGAAATACTTATCTGTAAATCCTACCTGACAATACAACAACCAATTCCAAACTTACATTTTCTCACCACCTAATGCTCTAAATCCTACTCTCCATTTACTTATCAAGTTCAACTGTAATCTTCACAAAGTTCTGTCACCCCAGTCGTTAACTTAAGATGATCAAAATCCTGTCAATTAATGCAAATGGCCTCAATCACCCCACAAAACTTTTCTCCCTCACAAACCAAACGTGATATTGTGAGAGTCCAGCAAACCCCCTCGCTGCACTTCCCATGACTTTACTACCATCTTTACTGCCAATGCTCCACAAAAAAAGAAAGGTGTTCTTCTAGCGTTCAAACACTCCACTTCCTTCCAGCTAGAAACATGTGTTCAAGACCCTGAGGGGCACTATTTAATAGTAATTGGTAAGATTAATGAAGAATGGTTTGCCATAATTTCTGTCTACGCGCCAAATACACACCACCAGCTAATGTTTCTATGTAAACTCCACAAGTTAATTGTTTCTGGTTATATAAAAGGTATTTCCATTGCTAGGAAATCCGTTGTTTACTTTAGCATATTTTACATCTCCATATTTTTATAAACAGCACAAAGACATGGAGGGATACAAAAAATTGACAAATTGGAAATTGCGCCTCCTCCCTCCCAACAACACAGGACAAAGAGGTCCCACTCCCTCATCCTCTGGCTCCCAAAACTCGGTGCCTACAATTAACTTAAATTAGCGGTTCTCAGGCATGCCCAGTCCTCCTGCAATGCTGATCCAGCCTAGGCACTTTCTGTATACCTTTTTATACCCCCAGGTTATAGTGTGCTAAGCACACTGTAGTATATTACTTGTTGCTCATATTGTCTATTCAAGTTTTGTTTATTGCTCGTTACTTGTTTTAGTACTGTGATCTGACATCAGTAGTAGATACAGTGTGTGCTCTCCTACTCCAAGAGCTGTATTTGCTCTTCACTGTACATATTGACAGACCCCGAAGGTATAGTCTCCTATCACCTTCATGGGCACTATCCATCACCATGTCCATCCCGCTTACGTCTATAAATGCCAAAGGGCTAAATTCCCCTTTAAACACAACCTATTATGGAAAGAAGCATTATCTCAACATGCAGATGTGCTCTGCATGCAAGAAACCCACTTCTCTAAACTTAAAGAACCCTCATGCAACCATAAACTGTATCCACACTTCACAAATGAGTCTAAAAAAAGAGAGGGGTAATCATTGCCATAAGTGCATCAGTAAACCTTGAATTACACCACTGTGAAGCAGATGAAAATGGCAGATATCTCATTCTTTCAGCTACAATTGACAACCGTCCCCTCACTATTCTAAATGTATATGCACCCAATACAGCCCAGAGGAAATTCTTTACAACTTTGCTCTCCAAATTAGCTCCATACAGAACCACACCTTTAATAATGTGTGGAGACTTTCATGAGATTGTCGACCCAGCACTTGACACAACCAACCGAACAAAATGTAGACCCTCAGCCCTCTCTGCCGTGCTCCAGAGAGATGACCTGTAGGATGCCTGGAGGTGCTTGCACGACCTGGAAAAAGACTTCAATTCTTCCCCCCATCAATCTTATTCTCGGATTGACTTATTTATCACCGACAAACATTTGCTACAATCCATTACTCAGGCACACATCAGAACAATTACGTGGTCCGATTATGCACCAGTTACAATCAAATTGTCTGACCCTAATCACTCTCCCAGACACACAATCTGGAGATTAAACACCTCCCTCCTTAACCCGTCATTCAAGACACAAATACAATCCGAGATTAAGAATTATTTTCTGAGCAACGTAAATGACCATGATATCACTTGGAATGCCCACAAGGCTTGCCTATGAGGTCTCCTTATAAAACTTGGAGCATATACTAAGAAAATCCATACCTCCACCACAGAATCTCTATTACATAAAATTCACAACCTAGAACTCACAAACAAACGAGGCCCTACCACCGCTACCTCTACAGAACTTAAACATTTGAGATACCAACTTAGTGAACATCTATGTTCTAAGTTAAACTTCTACATTAAATGTCTTAGACTAATATCCTACTCATTGGCCAATAAACCAGGAGCCTTCATGGCTAAACAACTTAAATGACAGTTCTCCAACAAAAATAATTCTTTCCTCATGACTTCCCAAGGCAAATGCTTGAGTAATTCACTTGAAATTGACAATAAGTTTAGTAGTTTTTATGCCAAACTCTATAATCTAGCAGAAACAGACCATGTGACCCCCCCAAACAAGAGGACATTGCAGATTTCTTAGCAACCACACATCTCCCCTCTATCTCCTCTGAACAGTTTGAATCCCTAGTAAAACCCTTCACCCTGATGGAAATTTTAAAAATTAACAAACAACTTCCATTCCACAAAGCCCCCGGCCCAGACGTCTTACCCGATGAACACTATAAGCAGTTTGACACCCTCCTAGCCCCCCACTTATGCAACACCTACAACCAATTTTCAGCTAAGGGCAACATTCCCAAAGAATCTCTGGAGGCATTAGTAGTTACCATACCTAAGCCAGGCAAAGCACCAGACAATCCAAAATTATATGCTAAACCCTTAACACGATGCCTCTCCTCAGTTGTCCCCCAAATTGTCCACCCAGATCAGGTAGGTTTTGTGCCAGTCAGACAGGAATCAGATGGTACTAGATGCTTCGTAGACCTTATACATTGGGTGGAGCATAGTTGGACGCCTTTCTTCTTCCTTTCCCTGGATGAAGAGAAGGCATTCAACAGGGTCCCCTGGCCTTTTATATGGAAGCAGTACTCCGCAAATTCGGAATATCGGGTACATTCTTGGTGACCATACTAAGCCTCTACAAGCAGCCAAATGGGCGTCTGGACTTCAGGTATTGTGTCAGAGAAATTTACAATCACCAACAACACAGGGCAAGGCTGTCCACTTTCTCCCTTGATATTTGCCATGGTCATGGAATCATTGGTGCAGGCCATTAGGTCTAGTGATTTCAGGAATTAAGAACAGAGAAATTGAACACAAAATCTGCCTATATGCCGATGACGTTATCATAGCCTTGACTAATCCAGTAGTATTCCTCCCCGTGGTCCAACACATCCTAGACTCGTTCAGCTCCATTTATCTTTACAAAGTGAACCATAGCAAATCCCTCATGTTAAACTTAGGTCTAAACCCGCAGACTACTAGAACCATTTCTACCAATTCCCCGTTTGCTTTGGCCCCCAACACCTCCCTTCCATACCTGGGGGTACGCTTGACATTCCCAAGCCATTCTTTACTAAAAATGAACTATGATGACGTTGTGGAGAAGCTCTTGCAACACTCCAAAGAATTAGATCACATACCTACCTCTTGGGCAGGTAGGATTGCTCAAGCAAAAATATATTTACTTCCACACATCCTGTATCTATTCCGCACATTGCCTTTACCTTTCTTGCAACCACAGTTAGGCAAACTGCATGGAATTATCAATAACGTTATTTGGCAAAAAGCACCCTAGAGTGAAAAGATCGGTTCTCATGACCCCTGTCCAACAAGGTGGTCTGGGAGCACATAATATACAGGCTTACTACCTCGCAATAATTTTGGACCAACTAAAAACCTGGTGGTCATCGGACAACCTGATAACCTTGAAGCAAATAGAGTCCACCACACTCTCTGCTGAGCCAAAACTTAGCCTAGCTGTCACTTTACTCAACCCTAAACCGATGCACCACCCATTAGGCACCATTACTGCCTCCTTATGTGTATGGCTGGCAATCCCACAAATTAACAATGGACTTTCAATAAACGACCCTATCACTTATCCCCATAGAAGCGGTACAACTCCTATCACCAGACCTATCCCTCTCAGAATGGACAAAAGCTGGTATTTCCAGCATGGGTTTGCCCTTCTCATCATCAGGAATGCACTCCTTCTCGGATCTGCAGCAGAAATACAGCGTACCTCAAAGAACATTTTTCCTTTACTTAGGGATAAGATCTCTCCTGTCCAAGATACAATGGTCGAAAACAGACTCCAACTCTCCTGCCCTACTGAGGTTCTACAACAATTAGTCCACCTCACCCAAAGGAATCCCCTTAGCTTACAAACTGCTTACCATGCCATCTCAGGATCTGCTCTCTTCCTCTATCAAGTATTGGGCACACACGCAGACAACCCATCCCCACTTGAGCAGTGGCAAAAGGCTCTCACAATTCCCCATTGTCTATCCCACTGCATTAATTATTGGAAATCTCTACAAAAGCTGTTCCGTAAATGGTACAACACAGCAGACATACTGGCAGCGATCTACCCCAATACTTCACCTAAATGCTGGAGAGGATGTAATAATGACACTGGATCTCTGACACACATTTGGTTTGACTGCCCAATCATCAAAACCTTTTGGCACAAAGTAGCCAACTTCATCTCCACCCTTTGTGACTTCTCCATTCCCATGTTACCACTAGATCATGGCCTGGACACCTACGAACAATAGTGTCTCAAATTTTAATTGCAGCACATTTTGCAATAGCTAAAAAATGGAAATCACCCCATCCTCCTGTCCTAACTGACAATATTTGATTGCTAAATATGCACTCAGATGGAATTCTCATTTGCCTAGGCCAACTCATCTACACAGGCCTTCTACAAAACATGGGCGAAATGTTTCTCATAAAAAGAAGTCCTCTATGCTTGTTTAATCCTGTCTAGTGTTGAGCGAACCCGGACTGTAACGTTCGGGTCCATACCGAACTTTCGGGTGTCCGTGGCACGGACCCGGACCCGGACATTTAAAGAATCGTTCGGGTTCGGTCCGGTGTTCTGCTATTTTACTCCACGTGTTGAGAAGCTGCAGGGCAGCCAATCAACAAGCGTTTCACTGGTTTGCCCTTAGAAGCCATCACAGCCATGCCTACTAATGGCATGGCTGTGATTGGCCAGTGAATCATGTGACCCAGCCTCTTTATAAGCTGGAGTCACAGTGCTGCAGTCACAATTTGAGATTTCAAATACTGCTGCTTAGAGTTGGAGATTGCAGATTAAACTCTGTCTAACGAAACGATCGTACGTTCGTACACAACGATCAGATTGTGGGATCATACACAACGATCAGATTGTGGGATCGTACACAACGATCAGATTGTGGGATCGTACACAACGATCAGATTGTGGG
>BLSH010014152.1:272582-282858 GCA_018402905.1 Glandirana rugosa | reverse complement strand
TTGGGTACGAGGTATGAAGATGGACTTGAAGGTTATTGAACTAGACACCCTACAGGACCCTGGATATCGAAGAACGACGTACCGAACGGACCTCGGACTGTTCAAACTAATAGGGTAAATTCCTGATACAACGGAACGGGTGACACCTCGGATACAACCCGACGTCCGTGAAACTAAAGGACATAATGATAATGTGATAGATTGATACTCAGGGTCTTGAAACTTTGCAAACCGGGTAAAATAACCTCATAAAGACAACAATTGGTACAAAATTCGAACACGGGGGTCGGAAGGCGACCCACTAGCATTGGTGTAAAGTAAGACTTACAATACCTGTCTGAGATTTCTGAGGAACCCTAAATCCCCCCCCCCCCCACCCCACCAACCCCAAGGCAACCAGGGGAGGTCTCATACCCAACCTATAACATGGGGAATTCACCAACTAGGGAGCTATGTGACCAAGAATCAGGCAGTCAGTGCGGCCAGTGCAAGCACCAGTAATGTAGCAAGGAGTCTTTAGAGTCTGTCCATAACATTCAGAATGAAATGTGGTTACGATCACCCAGCGGAAGGCTGGGGGCACAAGCTTAAAACATGGTTAACAACAGAAATACTCCAATAAAATGGGCCAAACGTTTCAAAGTTCTGGGACTCATAGTTAGATAGTGTAATAGTAATACAGGAAATCAAAGTGCCTGCAGCCCAACATAGGCTCCACAGTGGGCAAGGCAACATAGTCCTTAAATGGGATAATCAAACTTGTCAGGCTCCAGGCAAGCCATGCAGCAAGAAGCTATAGGTCCCAGGACATCCCACAGATCAAGTTATTGGAAGTTCAGGTAGAAGTATGGAGCATGGGTTCAGGATCCTTAAGCGCCATAATGAGAACCACATAACATAGATCAGTCAATAAGTAGGAGAAGGTACTAAGGATGACACAGTACAAGTTAGGCTGAATCAAACAACTTCAGTAGTCAGAAAATAGCAGAAGTTTGGCATTCTTATAGCGTAACTCAACCTTGACTCAGGCTTCTCTAAGTACAAGGTCACGGTCTCAAAAGTGTAGCAATTTAAAAATAAAGGTGTGCGTAAGGGCCCTAGGGGGGACCCTGGGCAGATGGTATGTGGTGGGCCTGTTCCATGGAGAAGAAGGAGGAGAACCTAGAGTTTTGCAGTATCTGTTGCAGAAGTTGTAAAGACAGTAGAGTTGGGACCCTCCAACCCCTCTGGTAGGCCTAGGATCCGGAGGTTATTCCACCTATTGCAGTTCTCTGCATCTTCAGCCCTTGGCTCCAGGGCCTTAACTTTAATTTTCAGGGTATGAAGGTCTGCTGTATGATCTCACACCATGTCCTCTGTGGAGGATACTCTCTGTTCCACTTCCATCACCCACTCTCTGAAGGAGTCCAAGTCCTTGTGGATAAAGCCGATGCTGGTCTGCAGATGGTCTATTATATCTGTCAGGGTAGTCTGACATGCTGTAACAGCTTGCGTGACTGTAAAAAGCTCCACCAATGCCACGGGCTGTGGGCCTGGCTCCTCTGTCTGCATGGCCAAGATGGTGCTGGGTGCAGGGTTTCCCTTCATAACCGAGCGTTCAGCTGAGACCCCCTTGTGGCATGTAGGACGTTGGATTTTCCCCCTGGCCATGCCCCAGGAGCAACGATGAGGTAAGGGAGTAGATTCCAGGGTCTGAAAAGCTCACCACACCCGAGAAATACAGGGTAATTGATTCGGATCGACAGAGCTCTGCTACTATGTGTCCTCTCTCTGTCTCTTGGACATACCCTCCACCCCTTCTCTTTAATTTTGCATAGTTTGGGGAAGGTTTAGAACCCCTATCAGGTTTTTTATTGCTATTGATTTCCCCGATAAGAAGGTTCACCCCCTATTTGTCAAGGTGACACTTGTTTCAGTGACAAATGTCTAGAGAGGAAGTTCCCTCGCTTTGCAGAGAATTCCTTTCATTTCCATTTACATTACAAGGAGAGGAAGTGAATGGAAATCTTCTCACTGGGATTGAATCAGAAAACAAATGAAAGAGAAGGGGTTCTGAACCTTCCTTTCTTCCTTATTCAATTAAAAAAAGTTTTGGCTTTACATTTAGATTTTAACCTTGTGCTGCACACATATGTCATATGTGCAAAGACAAATAGGGATGGCTCTAATGCCACACATGTGCATCCATCAGAATCCAAGGTTTATATGGTGAGAGAGTACTCCCTGCATGCTATCAGCATAGTGACTGAGCTGTTATGGACAGCTCCTGATCTCTAGTAATAATCAGAAGCTGGTGGGACTGGCTTCCAATTACAGTATGTAACAATTGCTAATCATAGTGGTCATGTAATCGGACAGTCCCTCATGTCCCTGGGGATTCTGTTAAAAGGATGCCAGGGCTAGGTGGGAAGGGGTTAATATGAGAAAAATGCTGATGTTACAGAAGTAAGGTAAGAAAACATTTTCCCTTTCTTCATTGCTACTGTACAGGGTCTCCAAGAATGTCAGTAGTCCTCCTCAGTTTTTTATCTATAAATATTTTCTGTTAGGTTATTTCACACATTAAAAAATATCTCTTTTTGGGTTAGGTAGTTAGCAGAGCAGCAACTATAAAACATCTCACCCTCTGTCACCAGGGCTGCTGTTAGAAATCATGAGGCCCTGTACAGCCTTGCTCATGAGGGCCCCCCAAAACCCGCCTCCACCCCCAAGGTGCAACGAAACAGTGGCACTGACTTTACCCAACTACGCCCCAAAAATGAAAATGCTTCAACTCCTGGGCCTGCCATGTTGATGTGATGGGGCCCAGGGAAATGTAATTTAAGTCCTGGTAAGCAAGTAGGAGTGGGGGTGTGGTCTAGTAAAATCAATTTATTAATTTAGGCAGAAATTAACAATAAAGCTACCCCGGCCCCTCTGTTTAGCTGATGAGGCATGGGCCCAGTACAATAGGACCAGTTGTACTGCCTTATCAATGGCCCTGTCTGTCACCCCGAGTGTGAAATTTATCTGGCTATTACCATATATTTGAATTTTCAACATCATATTTCTTCTATCACAGGGGCATGTGTCTGTGCTATTTCATTATTAATCTCTTATTTTTTCCAAATACTGCTTTTCACAGACCTTCCCCTATTTACTACAAATATATATTGGCTTTTAAATTTGCCATAGATGAGATAAACAAGAACCCCAATATTTTACCCAATGTGACTCTGGGTTATCACATATATGATTCCTGTGATGACGTGAACAGAGCCATAGAGAGTGTCTTGAACATCCTATCTGGTGCCAAGGTCAAAATTCCAAACTACTCCTGTATGGATCAATATAAACTGGCTGGTGTTATTGGAGATTGGTCTGCAGAAATATCTATGCACATAGCACAAGTGCTAAATCTATATGGAATCTCACAGGTGGGAGGAAATTATTGCTACATAATAGTCCATATATTTAACATGTATGATAGTATGGAAATAAAACGGTCACTAGGGGGGATCAACTGTTACTACATGAGATTTTATGTGGAATCTCTGTGAACAGATCTAAATGATCTTTTAGTTTTAAATATATTTTAGTTAGCATTTGATCAAAATGGGTGTGTAGTATACTGCTTATCTGCTCTTGGGAATGTTGAGAATGTGATAATTTTAACATAAACCTGACAGGGAGATATCTTGATTACAGTGAATGCCAGTAGACAATTGAGTGTTAAGTTTACTTATCTAGACAATGAGAACTAACTCTCCCTTGTCCTGCAGCTTCAGAGAATGCCTGTATTCAGATAAACTACATGATTGGTCAGCTTTCATCATACCTATTTCAGTTTGTCTCCAAGGGACTGGGCTGTTCGGTCTGTAATAACTTAACATTAAAAGGAGTTAGGTTTGTTTAGATTTATTGGATCGATTCCACCAATCACAGGCTGGGGCTTTAATGCAAGAATTAAAGAGATCTTAAAGATAGATTTTTTTTTTTTTTTAATTAACAAACATGTCATACTTACCTGCTCTGTGCAGTGGTTTTGCACAGAACAGCCCTGATCCTCTTATTCTCAGGTCCCTGCTGGTGCTCCTGGCCTCTTCCTCCTGCCAAGTGCCCCCATAGCAAGAACCTAGCTATGGGGGCACCTGAGCAGCCTCACTCCTCAGCCACTGCTCTGTATGTCCATTAACATTTTGAGCCATGGCCTGGCCCTGCCCCTCTCTCTTCTGATTGGCTCACTGGCTGTGATTGACATCTGTAGGAGACAATGACACCCACTGTTCTCTAAGCCAATGAGTAGGGGAAGTCTCCAGAGACCCAAGGCTCTCGTGTAGATCGCTGGATTGACATGGGGTTTGGGTAAGTATTTGGGGAGCTGCTGCATGGAGAAGGTTTTTCACCTTTATGCATAGAGCCACTTTAACCACTTCAGCCCTGGAGGGTTTTACCCCCTTAATGACCAGAACACTTTTTACAATTTGGCACTGCGCTGCTTTAACTGATAATTGTGTGGTCATGCAATGTTGTACACAAACAAAATTTGTTTCGCACAAATAGAGTTTTCGTGGTATTTGATCACCTCTGGGATTTTTAAAAATACAGTAACCTCAATTTTAGTCATACATTTAGGCCAAAATGTATTCAGCCACATGTCTTGGGTAAAAAAAAATCAATAAGTGTATATTTATTGGTTAGTGCAAAAGTTATAATGTCTATAAACTATGATAAATTTACTGTAATTTACACAGCTTTTAGTTTATGACTGCCATCTCATTTCTTGAGGTGCTAAAATGGCAGGGCAGTACAAAACCCCTCCAAATTACTCATTTATGCAAAGACACCCCAAGGAATTTTCTGAGAGGCATGTTGAGCCCGCTGAATATTTTATTTGTTTGTCACAAGTAGAGTTGAGCGAACCCCAACTGTAAAGTTCGGGTTTGTACCGGACTTTAGGGTGTCCGTGTCCCGCACCCGGACCTTTGAGAAAAAGTTCGGGTTCGGGTATTTTTTTGCACCTTTTGAATAGCTACAGGGCAGCCAATCAACAAGCTTTTTACTCTTTTGCCCTTAGAAGCCATCACAGCCATGCCTACTAATGGCATGGCTGTGATTGGCCAGTGCATCATGTGATCCAGCCTCTATATAAGCTGGAGTCACGTAGTGCTGCATGTCACATCATCTCATACTAGTGTAGGGAGAGGATGCTGATGCTGCTGTGAGGGACAGATTAGCTTTCGAAAATCATCTCATACTAGTGTAGGGAGAGGATGCTGCTGCTGCTGCTGCTGCTGCTGCTGTGAGGGACAGATTAGCTTTAGAAAATCTGTTAAAACAGCAATTTATTGGTGGGTGGGTGCTAGAGGAGATTTTTGTTTGCTAGAGTACATTTTGTTTGCTAAGCAAAGTGCCTCATATAAAACCTAAGCAATTTTTCTGTTTGTTAGGTGGGAGTTTGCAGCCATTTTTGCAGGTGCAGTGCACTTACAACTGCTTGTGTGTCAGGGACACTAATTTAATTGTGTTCTGTTAGTTCAGTTGGCAACATTTTGGCATATTTAAATACTGCTTTTACATTGCAGTTAGACAAATTACATTTTTTTTTTTTATGTGCAAAATATTACATTTGCGGCCAGCGGTGCATTTCTTGCACAAAAATAAAAAGTGCATCTACATTGCTGGTTTAAAAAAAAAAGAATAATCATTTATTATTCTTTTTTTTTTATTATTAATAAATAGTGCTACATAGTACATTTGCACCTTGCTGTGCATTTCTTGCACAAAATTGCACATTGCCAGTTTAAAAAAATAATATAAGTTTGTGCTAAATAGTACATTTGCGTCCAGGATGAGAGCGTCAAATAAGGGACGTGGTCGTGGTCATGGTGCTTCTGGTGCTGCTGGTGTTGGTGGTGTTGCTGAAGCTCCTGTTGCAAGGAGAGGACGTGGTCCATCTGTGCCAGCTACACGCACAAGTGAAACACCTTCCTCAGGTGCGAGTAGCCGACAGAACTTTCAACCGAATGGCGCTCAACGAATGGTGAGGCCAGAACAAGTACAGGCAATAGTAGATTGGGTGGCTGATAATGCCTCCAGTTCCTTCACATTGTCTCCCACCCGGTCCCTTACTGAAAGCTCAGAGTTGGCACCTGAACCCCATGGCCATCTGTCTTTCACCTCAGCCCCTTGTAAATCAGCCAAGCAGTCTGAGCCCCAAGTCATGCAGCAGCCTCTTATGCTTTTTGATGACTCTGCTGGTGTGCTTTCCGTGGGCCATCCACATAGCCCTGCCCCAGAAGTGGAAGACATTGAGTGCACCGATGCCCAACCACTTCTGTTTCAGGATGAGGACATAGAAACACCACCACAGCAGGTCTCTGATGATGACGAAACACAGGTGCCAACTGCTGCGGCTTTCTACAGTGTGCAGACTGACAAGGAGGGCAGTGGTGAAGAGTGGGTGGAAGATGATGTGTAGGATGATGAGGTCCTAGACCCCACATGGAATGAAGGTCATGCAAGTGACGTGTGCAGTTTGGAGGAAGAGGTGGTGGTCGCACAGAGGCACAAGCACAGCAAAAGAGGAAGCAGGTTGCAAAAGTGGAGCGACCTTCCCCTAGACAGTACGCCTGCTACTACCCACCGCTCCCAGGGACCTAGCACACCAAAGGCAGGTCAAAGGAGTTCCCTGGCATGGCAGTTCTTCAGACAATGTGCTGACGACAATACACGAGTGGTTTGCATGCTGTGCAATCAGAACCTGAAGCGAGGCATAAATGTTCTAAACCTGAGCACAACCTACATGACCAGGCATCTACATGCAAAGCACGAGCTGCAGTGGAATAAGCACCTCAAAATCCAAGAAAGGTCTCAGGCTCCTCCTGCTTCCTCTTCTGCTTCTGCCTCGGCCTCTTCCTCCACCTCTACAGTGCCAGTGTCACCTGCCACCCAGCAAACAGGAGATGTGACAGCAACGTCACCATGTCCGCCACCGTCCCCAAGCATTTCCACACGGTCCCATGGGAGCTTACAGCTGTCCATCTCCCAAACACTGGAGAGAAAGAGGAAGTACCCCCCTACCCACACACGATCCCTGACCCTGAATGCCAGCATTTCAAAATTCCTGGCCTTTGAAATGCTGTCATTCAATCCGTCTGGTGGACATGGACAGTTTTAAAAACCTGATGGTGGTGGCTGTTCCACAGTACGTGGTTCCCAGCCTCCACTACTTTTCCAGGTAAGCCACCCCTTTCCTGCACAAACAAGTCGGGGACAAGATCAAGTGTGCACTGCGCAACGCCATCTGTGGTAAGGTCCACATAACCACTGATACATGGACCAGTAAGCACGGGCAGGGACGCTATATCTCGCTAACTGCACACTGGGCAAATGTAGTGGCAGGTGGGCCTGAGGCGGATAGCAGTTGGCGCATGTCCTTCCGCCACCATGGATTGCAGGGCATTTCTCTTTGCCTCCTGTTGCCACTGAACCTCAAGCCCGGCCTGGTGGTGTGCGATAATGGGTGAAATCTCGTAGCGGCTCTTGGCCTAGCCAGTTTGACGCACATCGCTTGCCTGGTGCATGTGCTGAATTTGGTGGTGCAGATATTTCTAAAAAACTACCCAGACATGTCAGAACTGCTGCAGAAAGTGCGGGCCGTCTGTGCAGGCTTTCGGCGTTCTCACCCTGCTGCTGCTCGCCTGTCTGCGCTGCAGCGGAACTTCAGCCTTCCCGCTCACCGCCTCCTATGCGACGTGCCCACAAGGTGGAACTCCACCTTGCACATGCTGGAGAGACTGTGCAAGCAGCAGCAGACAATAGTGGAGCTTCAGCTGCAGCACGCATGGGTCAGTCACTCTGTGGAACAGCACCACTTCACCACCAACGAGAGGGCCTCCATGCGAGACCTGTGTACCATATTGCGGTGTTTTGAGTACTCCACCAACATGGCTAGTGCCGATGACACTGTTCTCAGTGTTATTATCCCACTTCTATGTCTACTTGAAAAAACACTTTGGGCGATGATGGAAGAGGATGTGGCACAGGAGGAAGAGGAGGAGGAAGAGGGGTCATTTCCACGGTTATCAGGCCAGTCATTCACAAGTGACTCGGAGGGTGGGTTCCTGCACCAGCATAGGCCAGGTAAAACATTTTCAAGCTAGGGCACAGTTCTGGAGGATGAGGAGGACAAGGATAATGAGGAGGAGTAGGAACTGTGTTCACAGCAGGGTGGCACCCAACGCAGCTCGTGGGCATCACTGTAACATGGCTGGGGGGATACGGAGGACACAGATGATACACCTCCCACAGAGGACAGCTTGTTTTTGCCTCTGGGCAGCCTGGCATACATGAGCGACTACATGCTGCTGTGTCTGCGCAATGACAGCCGAGTTGCCCACATTGTAACTTGTGCTGATTACTGGGTGGCCACCCTGCTGGATCTTCGCTACAAGGACAACGTGCCATCCTTAATTCCCTCACTGGAGCATGATCGGAAGATGCGGGACTACAAGCGCACGCTGGTAGACGCGCTCATGAGGGCATTCCCAAATGACAACGGGGGCTCAGTGGAAGCACAAGGCGAAGGCAGAGGAGGAGGAAGAGGTCGCCAATGCAGCTGTGGCACCGCCAGCACCTCAGAAGGCAGGGTTTACATGGCTGAAGTGTGGAAAAGCTTTGTCAACAGCACGCCACAACAAACAGCATCACCAGCTGATAGGCAATGTCTTAGCAGGAGGCAGCATTTCAGCAACAGGGTGGAACAGTATGTGTGCACACACCTACACGTACTGACTGATGGGTCTGCCCCATTCAACTTCTGGGTCTCCAAATTGGGCACATGGCCCGAGCTTGCCCTTTATGCCTTGGAGGTGCCGGCCTGCCCTGCAGCCAGTGTATTGTCTGAACGTGTGTTTAGCACGGCAGGGGGCGTTATCACAGACAAGCGCAGCCGCCTGTCCACAGCCATACCTAAGTGAACTTATTCTTTTTATTTTTTTTTTAATATGTCTGAATATTTTGGGGGCTACCAATTAGAAAAAAAACAAAAAACATAAAACAGTGTTGCCTACCTCCTCCTCCTCCACCGCCACTTCCACCTACACCGCCACAGTCACTTCCTCCTCAACCCTCTACTCCACATCCACCTCCTCCTCCATTTTTTATTTTTTTTTATGTGATTTTATGTTATTTCTCTATCCACATTTGTTTGCAGGGCACTTGTCCTACTCTTACCCCCATTTTGCTTCCTTCTGCAGCCCTCTAGCTGGACTTTTTTAGAGCCATTTTAGTGCCCAAAAGTTCAGGTCACCATTGACTTCAATGGGGTTCGGGCTCAAGTTCGGGTCAAGTTCGGGGCCGAACTCAAACTTTTTCGCGAAGTTCGGCCGAACCCGCCAAACCCGAACATCCAGGTGTCCGCTCAACTCTAATCACAAGTGATTGAAAAATTCCAAAAAATGAATTTTTACACAAAGTTGTCACTGAAATATATATATTGCTCACACATGCCATGGGTATATGGGGAATTACAGCCCAAAATACATTCAGCTGCTTCTCCGGAGCACAGGGATACCACATATGTGAGACTTTTTGGGAGCCTAGCCGCGTACAGAACCCCAAAAACCAATCCCCGCCTTCAGGCTTTCTAAGGGCGTAAATTTTTGATTTTTTTGATTTCACTCCTCAACACTTATCACAGTTTTAGAGACCATGAAATACCAAGATAGCACACAACTCCCTCAAATGACCCCATTTTGTAGAGTAGACACCCCAAGCTATCTGCTGAGAGGCATGTTCCATGGAATATTTGATATTTTGCCACGAGTTTTGGGAAAATTACATTTTTATTTTTTTTTTGTTTTAACCACTTAAGGACCGGAAGGATTTCCAGCTTTAGGACCGGAGCCCTTTTTGCGATTCGGCGCTGCGTCGCTTTAACTGACAATTGCGCGGTCGTGCGGCGTTGTACCCAAACGAAATTTGCGTCCTTTTTTTCCCACAAATAGAGCTTTCTTTTGGTGGTATTTGATCGCCTCTGCGTCATTTCTGATCGCCGCTATAAACAAAAGAAGAGCGTCAATTTTGCAAAAAAAACCAAATTTCTTACTTTTTGCTAAAATACAAATCCAAAAAAAAATATAAAAAAACATTTTTTTTCACCGTTTTTGGCCGATTTATATTCTTCCTCATATTTGCGATAAAAAAAATCGCAATCGGCGTTTATTGATTGGTTTGCGCAAAAGTGGCCGCGTTTACGGATGATGAGAATTCATTTTTGGGGTTTTTATTTTTG
>BLSH010014152.1:256852-272572 GCA_018402905.1 Glandirana rugosa | reverse complement strand
TCGTCTTACATAAAACCCACATTAAAGTGTATATTGGTACCGTACACACTTGTTATATAGTAAATCACCGTTGAAACAAATTGGTGAACGGCTGGCGGCTAGCCTCTAACTGCCGCCGTTTCACCGAGACATTGCGTTTTGCGGCAGTATGCTGCCGCCGACGCTATGTCTCTATGACACTCGCGCGCGCGCGGTGGCCTCCGTGCGCGCGCGCGAGTGACACAAGTCCCCCCCGGTCCCTCGCCCACGCCGCCGAAGCTAACGGCGGCCGGTGGGCGCTACGGGGGGGGCCTCGCTTACTCGCCTCCAGGCACATACACGGACCTCCGCTCATTCGCTCCGGGGGGGGCATCGCGGGTGGCCGGCGGCAATCGAAGCCGCCGCACCCGCTCCCTGGCCCCCCCTGAACACAGTGAGCGCGCGCGCGTGCCTCCGGTGGCGCGCGCGCGCTCACAGTATCTCTGTATCGCAGCCGCCGTCGTATGACGGCGTTTTGCGTTACAGAGCCACTTTGCCGCCGTCAATCTCCGATCGGCGGTCGGCAAGTGGTTAAACAAAGTTGCCACTAAATGATATATTGTTCACACATGCCATGGTTATATGTGAAATTACACCCAAAATACATTCTGCTGCTTCTCCTGTGTCCAGGGATACCACATTTGTGAGTCTTTTTGGGAGTCTAGCTGCGGCATAAAGGTTGTAAATTTTTGATTTCACTCCTCATTACCTATCACAGTTTGGGAGGCCATGAAATTCCAAGATAGCACAACCCCCCAATGTGAAATTACACAATTACAGTGTATTTTGGGGGTGTAATTCCACATATACCCATGCCATGTGTGAACAATATATCATTTAGTGACAACTTTGTGTAAATAAAAAAAATAATTGTAATTTTCCCAAAACGTGTGGCAAAATATAAAATATTTAATGAACTCAACATGCTTCTCAGCAAATAGCTTGGGGTGCCTACCTTCCAAAAAGGGGTCATTTTGGGAGGTTTCGAACTGTCCTGGCATTTTATGCCCAACATTAGAAACTTATGCCACACATTACCCACTTTTTTAACCACTTGAACCACCACTTGAAGTCCTTTCTGACCCTTTTTGTTTACATTAATTTTTTTTTTTTGCTAGAAAATGACTTTGAACTCCCAAATATTACATATATATTTTTTTTTATCATTTTTTTTATTGTTATCACAGGGAATGTAAATATCCCCTATGATAGCAGTATGTAGTGACAGGTACTATTTTTTGAAAATTTGGGGTTTATTAGACTCTAGATCTCTCCTCAGTCCTGTTTTTTTTTTTTTTTCATTTTTGATATGTTCCAATGCATTCTGGTGCATTTTTTATGCGTTTTACCGCATTCCAGTACAGTCCAGTTCAGGAAAAATGCAGCATGTTTTTCTTTTTTTTCAGTAACTGGAATGACCTGGAACCGACTGCACTGGTGTAAACTATGTCACTAGAAACCATATAACCTACTTCACTATAACCTACAAAAATGCACTGGATTGCATGTGGTGTGAACTGGCCCTTAGGGAAAGAAAGCAGGTTATATTGTTTCCAATGGCATTTTATACCAGTGCTACCATTTCCAGGGAGTTCCAGCTGATGAAAAGAAAGTAGTACATGCTACATTTTTCCTGCACTGGACTATACAGGCAGTCCCCTAGTTACAAACATCCTACTTACAAAGGACTCCTACTTACAAACGGAGGGAGACAACAGCAAATGAGAGGAAATCTCCCCCTAGGAAGGGAAATTCACTCCTGTAAGAGTTATTCTAGGAAAAAGGTGTCTCCACTGAGGCTTTATCACCAATCCTTATTTCCACAACAACTCAAAATGTTCAAAATTAAATTTTCATAGGGACAGAAAGTGAGGTAAAATCTTCTAAACCGAAGCGCAGATAGCAAAACAAACCTTACAGGGGTGTTACCCCTTGCCTGTGCTATCCAAAAAACGTAAAAATTATTTTTTTGGCTGGAGCTACACTTAAAAAATTTACCTTTTTTACCGACTTACAAACAAATTCAACTTAAGAACAAATCTACAGACCCTATCTTGTTTGTAACCCGTGGACCGCCTGTACTGTAACGTGGTACAACACATCAGAAATGCACCGGAATGCCCTGGAACACATCAAAAATGCACCAGATACCAGTAAAGTGAGGGAAAAAAAACAGGAAAAAAGAAGAAAAAAAGCATCTGAAATGCACCCAGAAACACATCTGGAAATGCATCAAAAACTCACCAGAACGCATTAAAAAAATCGCAATAAAAATGTGCATGCAGAAATGCATCTAGAGCATGTTTGGTGGTGTGCATCAGCCCTTAAGGCACACTACAGCAGCTGCAGGCAGCTGAAAGTGAATAAAATAAAATTCACACACAAAAAAATAGGCTGGGCAACTTAAGTGGTAAAGTAAAAATTGCCGTTAGCCTGCATTCACATAGGGGCGACCCGACTTTGGCGCAACTTCGCTAGGCGATATCAGCGTGACTTTCAGCGCGACTTCAAGGACCTCAGGCGACTTTACAACACGACTTTTGCCAGGCGACTTTGCCTTGACCAATCAGAGAAGGGAGGGAGGGGGCTGCCTAAAAACAAATTCTATTCTTTTAACTGTAAAGTCGCTTCCATGTAGATGGGGATCCGACTTGGAGACGACTTCTATTGAATCCTATGGGCACAAGTCAGATAGAAGTCGCCTAGAAGTAGTACAGGAACCTTTTCAGAAGTCGCCTTGAAGTCGGAGCGACTTCAGTTGTATATGTTAAGACGGCTCCCATTCATTTCAATGGAATTTCAAATGTCAAGCGGCTTGGGGCGACTTGAGGCAACTCAAGTCGGATCGCAAGTCGCCCCTGTGTGAACGGGCACTTAAGGTAAGAGAAATGTGGTTAAAGCTATAGTTTGTTTTAATATAACATTGAGAGACATCTTATAGCACGCCTACACAAGCCACAACTTTTACAACACGTGCATATTTGGAAAACACATGGGAATCTGATGTCATGGTTGGGATTGGAACCAATGATCTTAGTTCTGCTAGGCAGATGTACTGACCACTAAGCCACTGTGCTGCCCATAGTTTAACTAGAATATATGTAGTGCTATGATTCAAAAATGGAGATATATAATTATAAGTAGATATTCTAATGAAATTCGAATTAGACATGAAAAGTTGTTTGTCATATACTAGAGCTATGACTATAATTTTTATAGATATATTTAACATTAGAAAAAAGTTTGCATTACTCTATAACATTCATTGAAAAATGCATTCCTTTGCAGAACATGTAAAAAAAAAACTACACAACAGGAAAGAAAATTAATCTTTAGTAACAAAAGTAACCAAGTAAGAAATTACATTTGTCAATTGTTTCTTTTTGTACACAAAAGGGATCTTGGCTAAATCCTGCAGTCCTTCGCTCTCTAGGGGCCACATTTAGCATTTTCTATTATGAAAAAGTGACTATCCTGACTTAACATTTACTAATAGGTGTTCACCTATTTCATGGTGCTCAAGGGCTTAACGATAGGGGTTACAGGGGTTACAATTGCAACTGGGGCCCGTGTGACTCCCTTGTACACTAGGATAGGAGGGATGGCGGGGGCGGCATTTAGGGGAACCATTCTCCTCCATTTTCCTCCTAATGGAGGAGATTTGTTCCTCTATATGTTACCCCCACTACCACTCCTATCAAGTTTACTTCTGCTGTTCCCAGGGTCCCTGTCCCCCCCCCCCCCACAGAGCTGCTGTCTTCTCCGCTCCTCTCTCTTGCCAGCTACTGTAGAAGATGCATCATGATGGAGAGATGGGAGCAGGTCAGTAAATTTGTCATTTACTGGCTCCTTTCTTTTCTGAATGGACAGAGTAAGCAATTGATTCCAATTGGTTCATTCATAACTGAAGCATAGTAAACTGTTTTTGCTATATTTCCATTACTGAATGAATGGGAGGCTTGGTACTCAACTATTCCTGTCCATTTATTCCGCGCAGCTGAGGCTACACAGATGGAGATTGAGGGCTGAGGTTTGTTTAGACCCCTGATATCTAATCAAAGCCCCCCAACAGAGCTCCTAAAATAAATTGTAAAAAATTCTAAAAATAAAATTGTAAAATAAATAAAATAAAATGGTAAAAAAATATAAAATTTAAAATAAAAATGAAAAACTACTGACACCCAAGAAAGGAACTTTTGGGATTGCAAAGGTTGCAATTGGGACTGGGCCCTGGCATCTCAACACCATGGGGAGGCCTGAAGATGGCAGAAAGGGGGCCCGCTGCAGAACTTGTGAAAAAGTGCCGCTGCAGGACTGTAATAAAGGGACCCACCATGGGAGTAAAGGGCCCCAGGATCAGCGGGAAGAGGGAAGGGTCCTGGCCAGGGGTCAGGGGGGCCCTTCATAATTTCTTGCACCGGGGCCCTGAAGGTTCTAGTTATGCCTCTGATGGTGCTTCTCCATTCTCCACATTGAAGTTTTAGTTGTTTTAATCAGGTGAAATTAGGAGTCTAACACCTATTGCTTTTACTTATTCTTAATAATGAACCCATTGGTACTATACGAGAATCCATAAGTGTCATGTATCCTCTCTAAGGCACATACAACAAGAATACCAAGGAGCTATGAAAAAGAAAGTTTTCAATTTAGGCTTTCCCCAAAAATGTCAAAATAATGTAGGGGTAAAATAAACTAATGGAAGAAAGGGGGAAAGGGGTGGCAAATCTTTAAGAAGAATTCAAAGGCCATGCAGTGTATTATTGATTTGAAAAAACTCTCCTGAATTAATCTGCTCAAAAAATTCACCAGGATTTTGAAGCTCAAACCCATAGAGTGCATTGTAGTGAAGATCCTAAGCCCCATCCCTATCCAACACTTCTGTTTAGTGTCAGAGCTATCCAATCCTCTTCTGCCTACCACACATCCCTATTGGTTGGTCATTATTATAGGTTGCCTCATTGGGTCAGAGTGTAGGAGTTGAAATGGGGCAGGACAAGCTACTTCACTGCCATTCAGAACACCTCATCTCAGTTAAGCAAATAGAGTTTCTGCTTTTTTTTTTATTTAAATCTTCTGTATAGTTAATACTGGAATGTTATTATCACACAATTCCCCTATTCTCTATTTAGATCAGCTATGGAGCACCATATGCTGCTCTGACCAACACACAATTCTATCGATCCTTCTTCCATACTCTGCCCAGTGATCACACTCAATTTCTGGCAGTTGTTAAGCTACTCAAACACTTTGGCTGGACATGGATTGGTGTCATTGCATCCGATGATGATTATGGAGATATTCAGACTCAGGAGTTGATGTTGAGTGCTGCCAGCCATGATATCTGCATTGAGTTTATTATCAAAATACCAACTCTAGACGATGTTCAAAACATAAATGTTCTTTATGAGAAAGCAGAGATTCTAAACAATTCAACCTCCCAAGTTGTTGTACTTTGTGGGGTATCTTCATATTTCATGATGTACTTTATAGAAGTGGAATGTATAGCTCAAAGTAAGACATTCATTATGCCAGTAACATGGACTTTGCACACGTTTCTTCAACCACATAAAACACCATACCATGGAAGCATATTATTTACACCACCTAAAAAAAGTATATCACGTTTAAAGGAATCGTTGCAAAATGTTACCTCTGCCGATTGTGCTAAAGACTTTTTACTAGAACATATTTTAGCAGACTGCTATGGTTGTTTAACAACAGATTCATATTTCAATGGGATATATGAAGATGCATTCAAAGTTAAACTTCATAAATGTAATGCTACTCCTGACCTCTGGGAAAACATTTTAGATTTTGGAACCACATATCATGTGTATAAAGCTGTCTATGCCTTGGCACATTCTTTGCACAATATAGATTTCTATTTGTCCAGAAATGCCAGAGGCAACTTCATGAAAATTCAGAAGCTTATGCAAGAGGTAATGCTTTTATTACAGTCTTGTGCACACAACTAAATGCTATGTATTTCTCCTTTTTACTAAGTTTTACCACACCATTTGGTTAATTTACTTAAAAGATATCTAAATACAAAATTAAAAAAATATACATATATTTTTATATATATACAGTATACACACTTTTTTCTTCCCGTTATTATGATATAGATTAATCTTAGCTTCATCTGTCCAAAGAATGCTTTTCCAGAACTGGTCTGGCTTTTTTATGTTTTTTGTCTAATCTGGCTTGCGGTGAACCCTTTGTGTTTGCTTCCCTGAAGTCTTCTCTTGATTGTAGACTTTGACAATGATACGTCCACCTCCTGGAGAGTGTCCTTCACTTGTCTGTATGTTGTGAATGGGTCTTTCTTTACCATAGAGAGGATCCTGCGATCATCCACCACTGTTGTTTTCCGTGGATGTCCGGGCCTTTTCATGTTGTTAAACTCACCAGTTCGTTCTTCTTTCCTCAGAAAATACCAATCTGTTGATTTGACCACTGACAATGTTTCCGCTATCTCTCTGTTGGATTTGTTTCATTTTTGAAGCCTTACAATGGCCTGTTTCATGTGCATGGACAGCTCCTTTGAATGCATGATGTAGGTTTACAGCAACAGACTCCAAATGCTAATACCACACTTAGAATCAATTCCAGAACTTTTACCTGCTTAACTGATACAGAACTAACAAAGAAGTAGCCCATGCCTGGCCATGAAACAGCGTTTGATTCAAAGTGTCCAATTGCTTTTGGTCCCTTGAAAAAGGGGGATGGCTATTCTTAAGAGCTGTAATCCCTAAACCCTTCCTCCGATTTGGATGTGCATACCCACTCACATCCATGATGAAAAATTGCCTTAAAGCTGTTGTGTCTTGGATGTCAGCAATGGGGTCATCAAGGGAAGTCACGAGGAGGCATGGCATAATGCGTAGGCATGGCCTGATACCCATGACCTGATGTGAGAGAAGGCTACATGACAATTTTTATCTGTTTTTAGCTGATTTTATCTATTTTTAATGTAAGCACCTACTATTAAATCAACCATTCGTTGTTTATAAATGCTACACCATGAGGGTCACTTCCTTTTAGTCCTCTATGTTCCACTGACCACCTATGTATACTGGGAGCTTAAACATACTGAAACCACAGGAAAGAAGTATACAGACCTATGGTGATTGACCCTATCGCTGACATCCAAGACACAACAGCTTTAAGGTGATTTTAAATCTTCATGGAGGTGAGTGCATAGATTTCACTAAGGTGGAGGTTATTGCACAGCCACTGGAGCATTCACCACAGGAAGACACACACTGAGTTTGAAGCACTTTATTGCCACTAGAAGCATTATATGGGATCAATTGTTTATGGACTATTACGTTTATATATTAAGATATATACACTTTCCCATATGAATGTGAATTGTAGAAACATTGGAGCACTGATCACTTGTTTGTTTTTTGCACTGGTACTTTATTTGTATATCAGTATTTGCACATCTGTTAAGTGGTAGAATACCACCCATTTTTTGCTATAAAAGTTAAATTATTACATATCTCAAACACCTCATCATCTATATATGACCGGTGGGATGGTCTGATTGCATTGCACAAAAATAATTGCCAACGTGAAATAAGAGAAAAAAGGGGGGAGAGGGTGGAGAAAAATGTAACCCAGTGACCACTAGAGGGTAGCGTCTGGGGTTTAAATAAATGAAAAGCCCCTCCCACAGATACAGGCTAACTACCTCAGCCTTACAACTTGTGGTCGGGTATACTCCTCATAATGAAAATATGGCCTGATGTGTGCCCTGACCATAGACAAGAGGGTATGTCTTAAAGGGGGGCAAAAATGAGACTGAACCAGAATAGGTTTAAAGATTTATCAATAAACAGAGAGACATCTTATTCTGTGAGTCTACTAAATGCTCTGGCTATTTCCACTAGTGGATCGGGGATATGCCTAACATAACAGATGCACTTCCACCTACCCAACTTCTTAACATTATGAGGAAGAACCTGGTGTTTGGGGGCTGCTGAAGCCGCTCCAATCCTAAATTAATGTCTTGAGATTAGTGTGGGTCTAATACCTATGCTGGGGGCAATAGTACGTACATAGCACATGAACACTGAGGTGGACATGGGTTCTATGGGGACAAGCAGGAGTGGGCTACCCCAAGGTATATGGTGTGTAAGAGAGTACAGGTCATCAAAAATGGCTATAGGACATCATGCATTATGTGTCGGGTAATATTTAATAGTTACGGGCCCACTGACCTGACAAGTTTTGGTTCATGGTAAAGTAAGTGTAAACCGTTCAGTTGACCTAACCAAATTTCTTTACGTTAAATAGTGGACATACTCTCGGACTTGGCAAATTCACTTGGTCTAAGAAAACTGTAATAAACCAGGAATGTGGTGGCCTTCAAGACCTAAACTTTTGAACCACCAAAATGGTGCTGTGTTTAAGGCTACCACAAACTGTTTGAACATGTTGGGGGAAATGGAAACCCTACAAAGTAGCTTAACCGGTTGGCACTTCTGAATGCCCTTTAAAACAGTCTTAACTAGATGAGAGGAGAATAGGGTAGGCCTGCTTGGGTCGTTTAGTGACAGATGGTGTTCTACACCTGATAAATATGCACTAATGGTAGCATGAGACAGCTTAAGATTTAGGTGGCAAAAAGTAGTGAAGGTTAGGATGTGCTCAATGGAATGTGGCAATGGTGATGGGAACTGTATCATGAACTGGGTTTAAGTTCTCCAGGCTAGCCTAAACATGTGCGCTGTACTGGACGCTAGTGAACCACCAATCAAGTGACCAGCAGCCTTCTCAAGGCGTTTGAATCTAGTTTGAGGACTGCAAACTCGGGAGCTAGAGGGGGGACTCGATCTGCCTTTGGCACGTTCCTTAACCAGCTCAGATCCGAGCTATAGCCAAAAGACGGCTACAGCGCCGCTCTGAAATAACCGGCAGACGTCCATGGACATCCTGCCTTGTGCACGCTCCCCGCGTGAACTTGCAGCCTGTGGCGCGCGCTCTCACGGCCGCCACACGCTGCGTGGGCATACCTGCAGGTCGGGCAGACTCAATGTCTGCCCGAGACCCGCCGATCACCTGTAGCAGCTGCAGAACGGGGAACCGCCAATGTAAACACGGCGGTTCTCCGTTCTGTGAATGGGACATAGCAGATCTACTGATCCCTGTCACTGGGATCAGTTAGATCTGTTATGTCCCGACCAGCCCCGCCCCCCCACAGTTAGAACACACTCAGGGAACACAGTTAACCCCTTCACTGCCAACGACATTTATACAGTAATCATTGGACATTTAAATTTCTGATCGCAGTATAAATGTCATTGGTCCCAAAAATGTGTCAAAAATGTCCAACATGTCCACTGCAATATCGCAGTCCCGATAAAAATCGCAGATCGCCGTCATTACTAGTAAAAAAAAAAAGTAAATACTCCATAAATCAATTACCACAGTTTATAGACACGATTACTTTTGCGCAAACCAATCAAAATACGCTGATTGTGATTTTTTTTTTTACCAAAAATATGTAGAAGAATATATATTGGCCAAAACTGATGAATAATTTTCTTCTTTTTTATATTTTTTTTTGATATTTATTATAGCAAAAAAGTAAAAATATTGTACTTTTTTCAAAATCGTTGCTCTTTGTTTGTTTATAGCGCAAAAAATAAAAACCGCAGAGGTGATTAAAAACCACCAAAAGAAAGTTCTATTTGTGGGGAAAAAAAAGATAAATATTTTGTTTCGGTACAACGTCGCATGACCGCGCAATTGTCATTCAAAATGCGACAGTGTTGAAAGCCTAAAATTGGTCTGGGCAGGAGGGGGGTTTAAGTGCCCAGTAAGGAAGTGGTTAAGAAAGCCCAGTAGACATGTGCATAATAAAAAAAATTGCTTTGTTTCGTTTAGATTCTCTAATCTGGTTATTTTGTGTCTTTAAATTTAGTTGATTCATTTATTCTGAATTCATACTCGGAATTTGTTTTATGTCTTTTTCAAATTTTCTTAGAATTTACAGATTTTTTTTCAATTCAAAACGCTCAAATCAATACATTTTGAATCGGCCAAATCAAAAACTTTCGGTTTTTACATTTTGTTTTTTATTTGAATGTGGCAAAGTAAACAAACAAAAGAAAAACCTTCATCAAATGATTACAATGACTTTTTAACCACTTCAATACAGGACACTTATACCCTCTTCCTGCCCAGACCAATATGCAGTTTCAGCACCCTTACATTTTGAATGACAATTAATCAGTAATGCTACACTATACCCAAACCAAATTTTTAGCATTTTTTTCTCACAAATAGAGCTTTCTTTTGGTGGTATTTATTCACCACTGGGTTTTTTATTTTTTGCAATGCAAGAGAAAATTAGAGCAAAAATTAATTGTAATTATTGTAAACTTTGCAAAAAAGTAATTTTTCTTCACAAATTTGGGCCAAAATGCATTCTGCTACATATCTTTGCTAAAAATAACCCAAATTAGGCTGGATTCACACACATGCATTTTTAGTGCTTTCTGCATTTTGCAGATTTGCACTACAGAACATGTTCCATAGGAAACCATGTTAAATGGACTGCAGTGCAAATCTGCAAAATGCAAAAAGCACTAAAAATGTATAGGTGTGAATCCAGCCTAAGCGTATATTATTTAGACTCTGCGAAAGTTAGAGTCTACAAGCTATGGCGCAAATCACTGAAAATTGATCACACCTGATGTACTGATCACCTATCTCATTTCTTGAGACACCAAGCCAGGAAAGTACAAATACACCCCAAATGACCCCTTTTTGGAAAGTAGACATTCCAAGGTATTTAGTAAGAAGCATGGTGAGTTTTTGAAGTTGTATTTTTTTTGTACTGCTACTCCTCCTGAGCATGGCGATACCACATGTGTGAGACTTTTACACAGCCTGGCCACATCCATGTAGTACAGGCAGGCATTCTATGAGCATAAATTACACATCTAGGTGCACATGTGCGGAAGCTCCGGTATGGCCACTTAAGCCACGAGCTCCGCACCAGGTCGAGCCTATGATGCACACCCTCAGATGTCCAACTCCTCGGCCAGAAGGAGCATAGAGCCGCAATTTAACTCCCAGGCAGCCAAGGGGTTACCAAGATGGCCGCTGCCCTGGCCCAGCCACATGATCCGGGAAACGCCGAACTCAAGCAGGTACTGTCTCCAGCCTCACTCATATTTACCTCGAGATCCACGGACAGCCCCAGCTGATCTCAACCCCTTCCCCAGCCTCCATGGAATCCCTAATAGGGCACACCTTGGAAGACTATGCCTTAACTCCCCTCGGGCCTACTCAGGCCTCCCACTCAGGCAGCCCAGCACCCAGCTATCCTACCCTGGAGCCTACCATACATTCAACAGATCTCTTCCTTAGGATCTCTGATCTACTTGAAAGATGGCTATCAAATACGGCCTCCAAGATTACAGGGGACATTAAGGCCAACTTCCAGAATTTAGGAGCCAGGATGGATGCGATCGAGTAAAATCTGGACATGACTGTAGCGAGAATCAACCAAAACTCTGACCACATCAGGGTGCTACAGGAACAACTGGACACAGTTCTGGCTAAAATGGAAGATATGGAAAATAGATCCAGAAGACATAACTTTAGGGTCAATCCCTTATTAACATCCATGCTGCTATCCAGGACCTCATGAAAAAGCTCATCCCGGAGGCTCCCCAACACCGCCTGGAACTCGATAGGGCCCATAGAGCCCTGGGGCCCCCGAGAAAAGATGGCTCCCCCAGGGATATAATTGTTAAGCCTCACTTTTACGAAATGAAGGAGGAAAGTATGCGCTTATCTCTCAACAACTCCCAAGTATCCTGTCTAGGCTATCAGATACAGATCTTCGCAGACCTCGCCCCATCCACTATGCAAAAAAGGAGATCACTTAAACCTCTCCTGACAAATCTCTTATCCAAGAATATTAAGTATTGGTGGGCCTTCCCCTTTGCAGTAAAATTCTTAACAAAATGACCACCGCCCGCCAGCCCAGTTCCCCCTCTCTGGAGCAAATCTAAACCCAAGAGATCCAATGATAACCTACCTACCTGACCTAAGTTTCTTCTCCCTCAGTCTCATATCCTTGCCACCTTCGGTGGCCCTCCTTCAGTGAAACTTTTTTGCTGGACGGGATGTATTGCCCCTATGATTTCTTTGTTTGCCACAGGCATGGAATTTTTTTTTGTTTGGCCCCTGGTTCCAGTTTTCCCACTGTTGGCTAGTAAGTTTTGGGCCTTAGTCCAAATCTCTCCAAGTCAGGCCTCTCATAAAAGTCCCCGCAGGCTCCCCCCGCTGGAGCAGACAAACTGCTAGACTCATGGCCTGAAGCCTTGATCTCCTTCGGACTGAACTTTCTTCACTGGAGACAGTTCCAGGAAGATAATCACCTAAGCACTTTTGCATTGTCTTTCTGATGTCTCTTGTTGTGCCTATTATTATATGTTGTTTTAGTCGCTGTGCTGGGACTCAACCTGGTCCCCATGTACACCCTCTTACCCCTTGAAAAAAAGAAATAAATAAAGTTATATGGCGCTGACCCAGCTTCATATATGAGTGAAAAAAATTATTAAATGCAATTCAATCAATAACATAAATTCCATAAATCAATACAAGTCCATAAATCAATATAAAAATCCATGCGATGTAACCCAACACCATGTGAAATAATCTTCTAATCCAATTTGTGACAGTATTCCACCAAGGTGCAGCTTGGAATAAGGGTGGCAACTCACCAAATGTTTTGACCCCCTTTTTACAGGATGGTTAAAGGTCGCTTATGGAAAACCAATGTTTGGTGGTTCTTGCTGCGTGAGCATAGAATAGTAATGTTATCCTCAGATTTTTGGTAATGACATTTATTATTATTTCTGGTGTTGGTACACATATCACATTTTTGGGGCTCAAATTAGGATCATTTGGAAAGAATAGAAAAAAAAAGGGGGCGTGGTTTGGTCCCAGTCTAAGATGGACGCATAATCCTGTGCTCCTGTACTTAGAGATCCAGCTAGCAGAACAGAATAGCAGCTAAACTCATCTCACCCTTATGAGACATGGTCAGGACTTTCCGGAGCATGTCGGCAACAAGATCCCAGTCTCCCCAGGACATGGGAACCCAGCTGAGCCGCAATATCCCAGAGCTCTTCAGGACACAGCTCACACAACAAGGGGACGCCATGCTGTCTTCTCAGACATCCTCTCGCAGATCATGATCACCTAGCACAGGCACAATTCAGACACAACCTTCGGGAACACAGGCGGCTGCCCCGGCACTTAACCTCAGCGATCTCCAAGCTGTGGCCAACAATATCAAGCAGACTTTATTCTCTGCCATATCAGACATGAGAGCAGACATACAGAATATAGCGTCCAGGGTAGACTCGGTAGAAGCCGTCACCACCCGCCATGACACTTCTCTTTTGCCATGTGCAACAAGTGACTGAATCCCATGCCATCCATTTAAGGGAGCTCTACAGACACATCGAAGATCTGGAAAACCGCGTACGTCACAAGAATCTGAGAATAAGAGGACTGCCTGAATCTGTGGAGCACAACCGGATCACACAAGCGACAACAGCCATTTTCAACGACTTCCTAGGGAGGCCGCCAGAAACTCATGTAGCCTTTGATCGCATCCATAGAGCTCTGTGCCCTAGGGGGCGAGGCACGGAGCCACCACAGGACATTGAGAAATGCCAGACTCCGCAACCATCTGCTTTATCAGGGCACAGAGATTAAGATTTATCAAGATCTATCAAATATCACTCTACAAAGAAGGAGAGAACTTCACCCTCTACTAGAACTACGTTCGAGAGCCATCACATACCATTGGAAATATCCCTTTGGTCTGTCAGCAACCCACCAGGGACGCACAGCCCTACTCAGAGTTCCGGAGGATTTGGAGTACTTCTACACTACACTGGATATCCCGCCGGTAGAACTGCCAGATTGGTACAGTGATTTCAGACTTCCACCACTCAGTAGAGAGATATCTATGGAGGGAATCAATGAAGGGAACGCTTTCAGCATTCGACACCGCCGAGCACATTCACCACCCTCCCCACAAGGAGGAGATGGAAGAACACCACAAAATGGCAGCCCCTCTGCCTCCCCGGCGCATAGGAAAGCCTGCTGCTCCTCATAAAAAGAAAGGTATGATAAGACCACCTCTACCCTCTTAACCTCACACAGGCAGCACTCAACCTCTACTTTCCTCACCAACTCTTCACTCAAAACACTCTTCGTTATTATATCAGTTACCTGAAGGGGTAGACACAACTCGAACCCCCTTGACTTACTACCCCTAATAAGAATGGACAATAGATTACACATATATAGGACAACAAGGCAGACCACAGCAATAGGTCTCCCACTTGCTAAGAGGGACACAACATCACAAGCAAACAATGAACCCCATCTCTTACAAATGGTCTTTAATTCTCTCTGAGAGATGCCTGTCATAGATAGAGCACTTTTAGACATTCCCCAAATGCTCACTCCTATACCCCAAAAAACAATATACCTAACCCTAACAACTTACGAGATACAGCGACGATGCCGACAAAGGGAACACATTTATACAAGCTGCGGCATGCAAACGATGGTAAAGGAGAAACTTTCCACAGACTCTCAAGGGAAAACATGCCTCATGCTCACCATCGATCACAGGAACAACGCCCGCAACTACTGCAATGAGAAACGGGCATTATGAGACAATGCACCACTGTGGCAACGGAGGGACAGATGGAGCGATATGCCTCCCTCAAGTGCTAATCATTATCACCCAACCCATTACCCGATAATGGAGACTGACAGCTCTAACACTCCACGAGAGGGAGCAGGAGAATCACAACGAAGCCCCAGCAAGATACCAGAAAACCACGGGGTGAATAGAACTCACTGAACAAGGATCTATATTACATATGGGCATTAGAAAACCTGCAGACTGGTAACATGCCATTGCCTGTGTCTCCCCTTTACTTCCTCACTTCCTCTCTCCTCTTTTTATCATCTTCTTCTTCCCTTCCTACCTCTCTCTACTCATCCTCACCATAAATGGTCCTTTCTTCCTCTCTTTATTCCCACACTAACATTCTTACTTTGCTCCTCTTTACCCTTTGCCTCCCTAGTAGAGTTGAGCGAACCTCTGGAAGTTCGGGTTCTGCTGGTCCGTCCGAACTTCGGGACAAAGTCCGGGTCCGGGTCCGGACGGAACCCGAACGATCGCACGGACAACGAACCCCATTGAAATCAATGGGGACCCGAACTTTTATGCACAAAAATGGCTGTAACAAAGTCCTGGAAAGCCCTAGAGGGCTGCAAAAGGAAGTAAAATGGGGGTAAGGGTAGGGCAAGTGCCCTACAAAAAAATGGGGACAGGGAAATAACTGTAAATATTTTTTAAAAAATAAAAACATAAAAAAAGCAAAAATGGAGGTGAATGTGGATCATCTTCAAACTGTGTCTGAAAAGTATTAATTAATGGTAGAAGCCATATAACTGTTCTAAAATCATCTTCAAACTAGGGCAAGTGCCCTACAAATAAATGGGGATAGGGAAAATAAATTAAAATCAAGTAAAAAAACGGGAAGGGGGGTGGATGTGGAGTAGGAGCCTAGAGGTTGACTAGGCCGTGACCGTGGCAGTGTAGGTGGAAGTGGCGGTGGTAGAGGAGTAGGAGGAGGT
>BLSH010014152.1:208296-219907 GCA_018402905.1 Glandirana rugosa | reverse complement strand
CCTGCTTTTTGGGCTCTATAAATTGAGGATCATTTGGCAATTCATGTAGGTTATGAATAAGCAGACGTAAGCGCTGTGAAACGCGTTAACCCATTGTCATCCATGGACATGCCAGTATCTGTCATTATGCTTGTCACTTTGTGATGTACCTTGTTGAATAAATTTACAAACATTTTCCAGCAAACCGGTGCAGCATGTGTGCGGTCATCTCCTTGCTTTAATGTGGTTCGCCCATCCCTACTCATATTACTATTGTATATATCACATAATCTGCTTTTTTCAACCGCTTTGCATGCAGTGTTTTCAAGCTAATTTAAACCCTAGAAGTATCCACAATAACCCCTAATCTGGATGATTGTTGCATGTATTGGAGAAGGAAATAATAATAAATAAGTATGTCATTTAAGTTAAAAGATTGAACGGTGGTAGAGACGTATTATAGTTTTGTGCAATGTGTTTATTTTTTTAGTTTTTAAGAAGAGTCCATTTTCAAGATCCCACTGGGGAAGAAGTATATTTTAACGAAAAAGGAGATATGTGCACGTTGTATCATATTTACAGTTTTGGATTACATTTTGATTTTAGACATGTATTTGTACTTATAGGAAGTTACAATACATCTTCTCCTGATGGAGAGGAACTTGTGTTCGATGGATTACCACCAATATGGAAACATGGTGAGGTTTGTGTTTTCACCTGACTACTAATTCCTACATAGATGTGTTAAGTAACGTAGGAGCTTACTGCTAATTTCTTTCCCCATTTTTATTGACCTATGACCAAGATGGGCAGCATTATTGGGCAAAAGGGCAGGAGGTAGGAAGGGATGGGCAAGCTTTAGAAAGTATTGGAGTTTGCATGTCAACTGCACCTGCAGGATATTTTAGACTACTGCATTTAAGTGCAGGCATCTCTAGGTGCCTACACATTACATATTCAGGCACCTAAAGATGTTTGCATAAGGATTCATTTAGCAAAGTGAATGTTTTTTTTAGCTTAGTTAAGTATGGTGAAGCTGTATTTACTTCATCCACTTTAATACCAGACACTTTCATCCCCTTAATGCTAAAGCCAATTTTTCAGATTTCAGGGCTGTCACACTTTGAATGCCAATTACTCAGTGAAGCAACACTGTAACTAATTGATATGTTTATCTTTTTTTGAGACAGATAGAGCTTTTGTTGCATTTAATAACCACTAGGGTTTTTTTTTTCTTTTGCTATATAAATAAATTCACCAAACATTTAAAAAAAAACACAATTTCTTTGTTTCTGTTATAACGTTTTGCAAATAAATAATCATTCCTCATATTTTTAGGCCAACATGTATTCTGCTACATTTCTTTGTTAATTATAACCTTAATCAGTGTATAATATTTAGTCTGTGAGAAAGTTATTTTGTTTTCTCCCCCCTCCTTCCCCTTCTCTTTTGGGCACCCATTGGCGTTCCTCTGTTCTTCTTCTTCCTTCTCTCAAAACTGAAGTATCCGCCCGAGCAAACTCTGGCATTTTGTATAAACTCGCCTCCTAGGTTCTGTAGGTGAGAAATTTATGTTGGTTCTAGTGATGTCAACATATTTTGCACTTCTGTATCTCACAGTATACCATATATCTTTACACTGCCTCTGTATTATGTGAGATATTGTACCTATTCGGATGTATATTGCTCTGATGGATGCTTTGTTCTTTTAAATAAAGAATTTGAAAAAAAAAGAAGGTTATAGACTATAAAAGCTATAGGGTTGATTAACTGAAACTGGGGAGTGCAAAATCTTGCATAGTGTGGTGCAGCTCTACATTTAATTCAAACAGCTTCTAACTTCAGCGTGTTCAACTAAGCTTTAACCACTTAAGGACCGGAAGGTTTTACCCCCTTCCTGACCAGGCCATTTTTTTAGATACAGCACTACGTTACTTTAACTGACAATTGCACGGTCGTGCAATGCTGTACCCAAATAAAATTGATGTCCTTTTTTCCCCACATATAGAGCTTTCTTTTGGTGGCATTTGATCACCTCTGCATTTTTTTTTTTTTTGCACTATAAACAAAAATAGAACAACAATTTTGAAAAAAAAAATACTTCCTGCTATCAAACCTATCCAATAAAAAAATGTAAAAAATCAAATTTCTTCATCAGTTTAGACCAATATGTATTTTGCTACATATTTTTGGTAAAAAAAAAATCCCAATAAGTGTATATTGATTGATTTGCACATAAGTTATAGCATCTACAAACTATGGGAAATTTTTATTACTAGTAATGACAACGGTCAGCGATTTTTATCACTGTGACATTGCAGCGGACAAATCTGACTCTAACTGACACATTTTTGGGAACCATGACATTATTGCAGTGATCCGTGCTAAAAATATACACTGTTACTGTACTAATAACACTGGAAGTGAAGGGGTTAACACCAGGGGAAATCAAGGGGTGAAGTGTGTTCCCTGGGAGTGTTTTCTAACTGTGTGGGGGATAGATTGACTGGAAAAACTCAGAGATCCGTGTTCCTGCTTAGCAGGAAGACAAGATCTCTGTCTTCCCCTGTCAGAACGGTGATCTGCCTTGTTTACATAAGCAGATCCCTATTCTGCCTCTGTGGGGAACAATCGCAGGTCATCATGTCTGCCAGGCACGCTGATTAGCTTACCCTCTGGTCAATTGGTGCACACGCCTCTGGTGACACCCACGCGCTCACACGGGCTGGGGTGCGAAATGACCTACAGGTACGTTAATTCACGCAGCCGTGCCACCATGCTGCAGTACAACTGTGACTGGTGGTTGGAAAGTAGTTAAAAAAATCTTAGAAGCTGACTGGTTTCTAAACAGAGATACAAAAGATTTTGCACTCTCCAGTTTTTGTAATTCCACCCCCATGGGATATATGTTTGAAAATTGATCAATCCTGATTAGAGTTGAGCGAACCCAGACTATAAAGTTCGGGTCATTACTGGACTTTAGGGTGTCCGTGTCCCGAACCTGGACATTTGAGAAAAAGTCCGGGTTCGGGTATGTTTTCGCGCCTTTTGAATAGCTGCAGGGCAGCCAATCAACAAGCGTTTCACTTGTTTGCCCTTAGAAGCCATCACAGCCATGCCTACTAATGGCATGGCTGTGATTGGCCAGTACATCCTGTGACCCAGCCTCGATATGAGCTGGAGTCACGTAGCGCTGCATGTCACATGCTCTCAGGCTAGTGTAGGGAGAGGATGCTGCCGCCGCTGTGAGGGATAGATTACCGTTATAAAATCATCTCATACTGGTATAGGGAGAGGTTCCTGCCGCCGCCGTGAGGGATAGATTAGCGTTATAAAATCATCTCATACTGGTACAGGCAGAGGTTCCTGCCACCGCTGTGAGGGATAAATTAGCGTTATAAAATCATCTCATACTGGTATAGGGAGAGGTTCCTGCCGCCGCTGTGAGGGATAGATTACCGTTATAAAATCATCTCATACTGGTATAGGGAGAGGTTCCTGCCGCCGCTGTGAGGGATAGATTAGCATTATAAAATCATCTCATACTGGTATATGGAGAGGTTCCCGCTGCCGCAGTGAAGGATAAATTAGCGTTATAAAATCATCTCATATTGGTATAGGGAGAGGTTCCTTCCACCGCTGTGAGGGATAGATTAACGTTATAAAATCTTCTCATACTGGTATAGGGAGAGGTTCCTGCTGCTGCTGTGAGGGACAGATTACCGTTATAAAATCATCTCATTCTAGTATAGGGAGAGGTTCCTGCTGCTTCTGTGAGGGATAGATTACCGTTATAAAATTAGCTTATACTGATATAGGGAGAGGTTCCTGCTGCTGGTGTGAGGGACAGATTATCATTCTAAAATCATCTCATACTGGAGTAGGGAGAGGTTCCTGGCTGTGAGGGACAGATTATTGTTGTAAAATCATCTCATACTGGAGTAGGGAGAGATTACTGGTGGTGCTTTGAGGGACAGATTAGCGTTCTAAAATCATCTCATAATGGTGTAGGGAGAGGTTCCTGCTGCTGCTGTGAGGGACAGATTAGCATTCTAAAATCATCTCATGGGGGCGTGTCCAGCCGGCAACCTTGATGGCCACTCTTCACTGAGGCTCCTGACAACCCCAGCAAAAGCAGACGTCCAAAGCGACCTGACTGAAGCTATCTGCCACTAAAAGCTCCCTACTGTTATCCTTCACAAGGAAAGATGTCCCGCCACAGGAAAAACACTGAGAGACTGCACAAGTTAACAGATTTCTTCCCTGCACATGGCCCGGACTCTAATCAAGATGGCGCCAGCCCGACTCGGAATTCACCACATCACAATCAAGATGTAGCTGGATCAAGCATCGACCAACGGCTGTCCTTCCCCCTGTATGAGGGGGATCCCGGCGACTTATCCCCTCCGCTCTCTCCTGCGCAGCCCGATGAAGTCTAAGCCCCGTATGGAAGCCGCGGATTATGATCAGACCGAACATTCGTCCAAGGTACCGTTCGAAGACACGATCGCAGATCCGATCTTAGATCCGATTACAGAATACTCTACGAACATATCTGATCCGAAGGCTTTAGGAGCACCGTTCGTTTCCTCCCCACTAGAGGATCTACCTGCTACAGACCAACCCATTACAGAAGTAGCAATGAAAAATATGCTACTATCACTACGACACTCTCTCCACTCGGATATCACCGCAACCTTAGCCCCAATTAAGAAAACCGTACGTGAACATGAATCAAGAATTGCCCACATGGAGTCAAAAATTAGTGAAATGTGTAAAGCTCACAACAGCAATGTGGATGCCCACAATGACCAGGAAGGTGAAATTCAACAGCTACGCCTCAAGATTGCCAACCTAGAGGATCGATCAAGGCGCAATAACTTAAAATTTTGCGGGATACCAGAGTCGGTAACCCCTGACGCGCTCGTCCCTTCCGTGCAACACATAATGAAGTCCCTATGCCCTCACCTGTCTGATCTGGAATTGGCAATTGATAGAGCGCACAGACTACCCAAGCCAGACTTCCTTCCTCCTTCCGTGCCGAGGGACGTCCTCGCAAGGATCCACTTTTACCATGCCAAGGAGAAGGTCATGTCAGCTGCAAGAAACAATCCCCCATTACCCGAACCCTACTCGGGGACCAAAATATATGCTGACCTGTCAAAAGCAACCCTCCAAAACAGGAAAAATCTCTCTACCATAACCAAGGCGCTCCGTAATCACAATATTGCCTATCAGTGGGGCTTCCCCACCAAGATCACGATCAAACGACAAGGGAAGTCCCATACTATCAGGAGCTTAGACTCCGGCTTAGCACTTCTGAAGGAATGGGGAATCATACCACCAATGGATCCCTCCCCTTCTCTGAGTAGGCCTCAATGCATGGATTCAGAATGGTCCTAACCCAAGACCACCACAAGGATACTTCAGTCTAAACCTTCAGATGCTGGGTCCTTTATAGCCTCCCTGATACATTATGTTCAGTTTTTCCTTGATCCCGGTCATTATGTTAATGACTCGGGTGCTCTTACCCCCCATGTTTGAAGAAGTAGCAAAATGTGCTACCCATGTTCCTTGCTTTTTTAGCAAGTTTTTCTTACCCCTCCCCCATCTCTCCCAGTTCCTACAAAAGCCAATATATTTTCTCTCCACGCTCGATAACTCTCGTGGTAACAGCCATTTAAAAGGACTTCTCCTCCAGACCTCTCTACTTTTGAACACATCCCTCAACTGTTCTCTTAAGACATTTCTAACCTTTCCAGGGACACAAACCTCTCGAGTGAACAACAGATGGAATCCAGCAAGCCTCAATAACGTTACAAATCTACCCTCCAACTCTTTCCCAAGATATAAAGATGGCACTTACGATCTCATCTCTTAACGTACGAGGTTTAAACTCGCCATTCAAACGAGCATCCTTAGCCAAAGAGGCTAACTCTCTCAAACCGGACGTTTTCTTGATCCAAGAAACCCACTTTGCTGCCGAAAAGTCACCTTCCATGTATATGAAACACTACCCACACATCTTCTACGCATCCAATCCCCGGAAAAAAAATGGTGTTATGACGGCAATTAAAAACTCTACCACATTTCATCTCCACTCTGCGACAGCTGACCCCATGGGCAGATATCATATCCTCATCTGTGATATAAACATGATCACGTACACCATTGTCAATATCTATGCCCCCAACTCCAAACAACTGAAATTTTGTAGGAAACTACTCAAGAAAGTAATAGACCTCAAGAGAGGCAGTCTCATTATTGGCGGGGACTTCAACATCGTTAATGATAGCACATTAGATACCTCAAACACTAAAAGAGCACCCCACCAAACTCTAAACCGGCTACTCCACTCACTTGACCTCTATGATGTCTGGCACTGCCAACATAGCACCGAGAGAGACTACTCCTACTTTTCTCCACCTCATCTTTCATACTCCCGAATAGATTTCTTTATTACGGACAAGTGGACCTTACAAGCAATAACCTCATCACAGATCGGGACGATAACATGGTCGGACCATGCCCCAGTTACGATACAAATTGGAAAACCATACCAGTCTACCTCGCTTAGACTTTGGAGACTAGACTCATCTCTGCTATCTCAACCTGATCATCGCCAAATAATCTCTCAAGCTCACTCTCTATTTTTCCAAACGGACTCTACCCCGGACATTTCAATCCCAACCTTGTGGGCCACCTATAAAGCCTACATGAGGGGGATATTTATTAAATTACAATCCAAACTGAAAAGGCAGAGGAGAAAGCAAATTGAAGAGATTCTAGACTCAATTAAACAAAAAGAACTCCAAAATAAACAAAATCCCTCCCAAGCGCAAGCGGAATCATTACAACATGACAGACATAAACTCCGCTCCCTCCTGACTTCCCAGGTTGAATACCACCTGAAAAGAACTAAATCCGTCTATTACTCCCTAGGCAACAAGGCAAACTCTCTTCTTGCTAAATCAGTTAAACAACAACGCCAAAAAACGAAAATACATTCAATCCTCCACCCCAATTCCAAAAAACTTCATACAAACCCAGCAGATATAGCTGACTCATTTGGGGATTTCTACAAAGACCTTTATAATCTCAAAGACGATAAGTCTACACCCCAACCCTCTCTCTCAGCTGTACAAGAATTTTTGAGTAAAACCAATCTACCTTCTCTAACCATAACCCAAGCCCAAGCGATATCCAAACCCTTCACCCCCCAGGAAATTGAAGATACTATAAAAACTCTTCCACTCCACAAATCCTCAGGAGGTCATGGTTACACTAATGAATTCTACAAAGAATTTGCATCTAGCATAGCTCCGCATCTAGCAGATCTCTTCAACTTTGCTGCATCCTCTGGCTCCTTCCCCGCAGACATGTTACAATCAGTTATCACAATGATTCCTAAACAGGGTAAGAATCCCCAGGAAGTTCAAAATTATAGACCTATCTCCCTCATTAACACGGATATCAAAATATATGCCAAAACCCTAGCTAGAAGACTCATCCCTCTGATCCCAACCTTGATCCATACAGACCAAGTGGGCTTTGTCCCTGGTCAACAAGCTCCAGACGCCACAAGGAAACTACTTTCTCTTATATCTGAACTAGAGCACAAAAAAACGCCTTCTCTGCTCCTATCCTTGGACGCAGAGAAGGCGTTTGACAGAATACACTGGGGATTCTTACGAGAAACTCTTCATAAATTTGGATTTACAGGCTGGATAAAAGACGCCATTATGGCCCTCTACTCATCCCCCTCAGCAAGAGTACTAACAGACGGCATGCTATCGAAACCCTTTAACATCTCAAATGGAACTCGCCAGGGCTGCCCGTTGTCTCCCATAATATTCGCCCTATTAATAGAACCCTTGGCTTCCAGAATTAGAGCAAACCCCAACATATCTGGCATCCCATTCCACCGCACAGAGCAAAAAATTAGCCTATTTGCTGACTATATAATCCTGCTAGTCACCAACCCGACTCAATCCCTTCAACATATCCACCATTTACTATTACAATACTCTCAAGTATCCTACTATAAATTAAATGTCACCAAATCCTTAATCCTCAATCTACACACACCCCCCCACACCCAATCAATTCTAAAGAAAACGTACGCTTTCTCATGGTCCCAAAAAGCGCTCCCGTATTTAGGCATCAACCTGACTCCGAGCACGACACTACTCTGTGATCATAACCACAAACTATTTCTACAATCCCTCCCCAAAGAATTAGATGCGCTTCGCACTAAAGGCATTTCAAAACTAGGTGGAATAGCTTCTCTGAAAATGTTCATACTCCCCAAATTATTGTATCTGTTCAGGGCCCTCTCCATACCTATCCCCAAAAAATTATTTCAGGCCACCCAAAAATATATAAACCAATATATATGGAGTCGAAACATCCGAGATGTGCCTCCCACCTACTCCATAGACCGTTAAGTGGAGGTGGAGCGGCCGTGCCACATGTGCACACATACTATATTGCAGCTCTTTTAGATCAAACCTACTACTGGTGGCACCGCTCCAAAGAGAAAACATGGTCCAAGATGGAATCAGCTGCCCTATACCCCCTAGACCCACGCACCCAATTACTGCTAACTGCTAGCACCCTCAAACACTCTAGCCCCAATCTTCCAACAATTAAAGCCACCCGGGATGCATGGGCCTACCTTCTCTCTCAAAAAGCAGAACCCTTAGAATCTGTAAAGCTGCCGTTAGAAATCCTTAAGGGGATCATACCAGATCTAAATACCATCCCATGGACAAACTCTAAGATTTACTCTATCCAACAGATATATAGAAAGGGAAGATTAATCCCCTTCCGCGACCTACAAAAAGATTACAACCTACCATCATCCGAATTCTTCACCTATGTAAGACTATCTCATTATCTACATTCTAGTACGGTCCAAACCGAAACACCCATCCCAACTAGAGCACTCCATTTTTACACATCCCCACACTACAAAGGTCATGGAATCTCATATTTCTACTCCCTCTTGAGTGGAAAATTATTCCCGACTCGATCTCCGTCGATAGAAAAGTGGGAAACATTATTAAATCACAAAGTATCAGATCACACCTGGCAAAAAACGCTATCTCTCTGCCAAAACCTCTCGTTGCGCGAACCACTGGGAATCCTACTTAAAAATACTCCACATGTGGTACCTCACACCATTAAAACTCTCAAAATTCTACCCCAATACCTCTCCACAATGCTGGCGCAATTGTGGAGACCAAGGTTCACTTCTTCATATAATGGGGTCATGCAAATCCATCACCTCATATTGGAATGAGATCTTTAAACTCATAGCTGAAACTACAGGCCATATTATTAAACCTGACCCCAAAATGGCTCTTCTGCACATAGGCTTAGAAATTTTCCCACCACAATCCAGACACATCATCATACACATCTTATACGCAGCAAAACTAAACATAACTAGAAAATGGAAATTCAATACGACTCCTAGCATAACAGAAACTGTTGCAGAACTCAACCATCAATATGACATGGAAAGAAGATTTGCACTAATTAACTTAACATTTAAGAAGTTCCTCCAAAAATGGACTCTATGGATCCAAAGCCCTAAATCTATAACCCCTTACTAACATACTTCATATCACCAACAATTGCTACCACGACACCCTATCTCCTATATTTACTTATAATGTCACATCAACCCCCCCCCCCCTTTCCACCTGCCTAACAAATATCCCTATGTGGGTACATACCTCTATAATGTAACTGCACAACAGCTTACCTTTCCTCATAATGCACTAGCTCTACATGTTTTTTGTTATTGTTTTCTTGGAGATATGATTAACTCTTTCTGCAATGCTAATGTACGCTACAACTACTATACTATCAGAGATATGTACTCGTGTCTTGTTTTGTATATTGACCAATGTTTAAATCTGCTTAATAACTAATAAAAACTATTTGAACTAAAATCATCTCATACTGCAGAAGGGAGAGGTTCCTGGTGGTGTTGTGAGGGACAGATTATCATTCTAAAATCATCTCATACTGGTGTAGGGAGAGGTTCCTGCTGCTGGTGTGAGGGACAGATCATTGTTCTAAAATCATCTCATACTGGTATAGGGAGAGGTTCCTGCTGCTGGTGTGAGGGACAGATTACCGTTCTAAAATCATCTCATACTGGAGTAGGGAGAGTTTCCTGGCGGTGCTGTGAGGGACAGATTAGCGTTCTAAAATCATCTTAAACTGGTGTAGGGAGAGGTTCCTGCTGCTGCTGTGAGGGACAGATTAGCGTTCTAAAATCATCTCATACTGGTATAGGGAGAGGTTCCTCCTGCTGGTGTGAGGGACAGATTAGCGTTATAATATCATCTCATACTGGTATAGGGAGAGGTTCCTGCTGCTGGTCTGAGGAACACATTACCGTTATAAAATCATCTCATACTGGTATAGGGAGAGGTTCCTGGTGCTGCTGTGAGGGACATATTATCATTCTAAAATCATTGCATAATGGGGTAGGGAGAGGTTCCTGGTGCTGCTGTGAGGGACAGATTATCGTTCTAAAATCATCTCATACTGGAGTAGGGAGAGGTACCTGGCGGTGCTGTGAGGGACAGATTATCATTCTAAAATCATCTCATACTGGTATAGGAAGAGGTTCCTGCTGCTGGTGTGAGGGACAGATTACTGTTCCAAATCATCTCATACTGGTATATGGAGAGGTTCCTGCTGCTGGTGTGAGGGACAGATAACCATTATAAAATCATCTCATATTGGTATAGGGAGAGGTTCCTGCTGCTGGTGTGAAGGACAGATTATAGTTATTAAAATCGTCTCATACTGGAGAAGGGAGAGGTTCCTGGTGGTGCTGTGAGGGACAGATTATCATTCTAAAATCATCTCATACTGGAGTAGGGAGAGGTTCCTAGCAGTGCTGTGAGGGACAGATTAGCGTTCTAAAATCATCTCATACTGGTGTAGGGAGAGGTTCCTGCTGCTGCTGTGAGGGACAGATTACCGTTATAAAATCATGTCATACTGGAGTAGGGAGAGGTTCCTGGTGCTGCTGTGAGCGGTGCATTTCTTGCACAAAAAAAAAAGTGCGTCTACATTGCTTTTTGCAAAAAAAAAAAAAAAAAAGAATAATAATTTATTATTCTTTTTTTTAATTATTAACAAATAATGATACATAGCACATTTGCACCTTGCTGTGCATTTCTTGCACAAAATTAAAAAGTGCGTCTACATTGCTGGTTTAACAAATAATTGAAATTTGTGCTAAATAGTACACTTGCATCCAGAATGAGGAGAACGTCAAATTAGGGACGTGGTCGTGGTGCTGCTGGTGGTGTTGGTAAAGCTCCTGTTGCAAGGAGAAGACATGGTCGATCTGTGCCAGCTACACACACAAGTGAAACACCTTCCTCAGGTGTGAGTAGACGACAGAACCTTCAACGTTATATGGTAGGCCCGAATGCCACTCATCGAATGGTGAGGCCAGAACAAGTACAGGCGATAGTAGATTGGGTGGCTGACAATGCCTCCAGTTCCTTCACATTGTCTCCCACTAAAGTTAATAAACAATTTGGTCGTTACATCTGCGTGAAAAATTAAAACACGTTCTTTACGTGTCGTTCCACGT
>BLSH010014152.1:196512-208286 GCA_018402905.1 Glandirana rugosa | reverse complement strand
GTGCATTTCTTGCACAAAATTAAAAAGTGCGTCTACATTGCTGGTTTAACAAATAATTGAAATTTGTGCTAAATAGTACACTTGCATCCAGAATGAGGAGAACGTCAAATTAGGGACGTGGTCGTGGTGCTGCTGGTGGTGTTGGTAAAGCTCCTGTTGCAAGGAGAAGACATGGTCGATCTGTGCCAGCTACACACACAAGTGAAACACCTTCCTCAGGTGTGAGTAGACGACAGAACCTTCAACGTTATATGGTAGGCCCGAATGCCACTCATCGAATGGTGAGGCCAGAACAAGTACAGGCGATAGTAGATTGGGTGGCTGACAATGCCTCCAGTTCCTTCACATTGTCTCCCACCCGGTCCCTTGCTGAAAGCTCAGAGTTGGCACCTGAACCCCATGGCCATCTGTCTTTCACCTCAGCCCCTTGTAAATCAGCCAAGCAGTCTGAGCCACAAGTCATGCAGCAGTCTCTTATGCTTTTTGATGACTCTGCTGGTGTGCTTTCCGTGGGCCATACACATAGCCCTGCCCCAGAAGTTGAAGACATTGAGTGCACCGATGCCCAACCAGTTCTGGTTCAGGATGAAGACATGGAAACACCACCACAGCACGTCTCTGATGATGACGAAACCCTGGTGCCAACTGCTTCGGCTTTCTACAGTGTGCAGACTGACAAGGAGGGGTGGTGAAGAGTGGGTGGAAGATGATGTGGAGGATGATTATGTCCTAGACCCCACATGCAATGAAGGTCATGCGAGTGAGGTGTGCAGTTTGGAGGAGGAGGTGGTGGTCGCACAGAGGCACCAGTACAGTAAAAGAGGAAGCAGGTTGCAAAAGCGGAGCGAGCGTCCCCTAGACAGTATGCCTGCTACTACCCACCGCACCCAGGGACCTAGCACACCAAAGGCAGCTCAAAGGAGTTCCCCGGCGTGGCAGTTCTTCAGGCAATATGCTGACGACTAGTGTTGAGCGAACCCGGACTGTAACGTTCGGGTCCGTACCGAACTTTGGGGTGTCCGGGACCCGGACCCGAACACGGACATTTCAAAAAACGTTCGGGTTCGGCTTCTGGGTTCTGGTAGTTGATCACGCATGTTGAATAGCTGCAGGGCAGCCAATCAACAAGCGTTTCACTGGTTTGCCCTTAGAAGCCATCACAGCCATGCCTACTAATGGCATGGCTGTGATTGGCCAGTGCATCATGTGACCCAGCCTCTATATGAGGCTGGAGTCACAGTGCTGCATGTCACATGCTCTTGGGTTAGTGTAGGGAGAGGATGCTGCCAGTGTTTTTGTGAGGGACATATTGCAGACATTTTAACATCTGATCCTGCATCCTGAGATTACTACTACTGTTGCTCTGAGGGACAGATTACAGAAATTTGAGATTTCACATACTGCTGCTTTGAGTGACAGACTGCAGATCAAACTCTGCATAACACAACGATCGCTACGATCGTACACAACGATCAGAATGTGGGAGTAATTTGAGATTTCACATACTGCTGCTTTGAGCGATCTGACTGCACTAGGTAGAAGCTTCTGCTTAGAGGGACAGATTATTGTTCAAAAATCATCTCCTAGTTCTAAAGGGAGAGGTTCTAGCTGCAGCTGTAAGTGACACATTATTGTTCAAAAATCATCTCCTAGTTTATTTGGTTTTAATTTATTTTCCCTATCCCCATTTTTTTGTAGAGCACTTGCTTTACTCCTACCCCCATTTTACTTCCTTTTGCATCCCTCTAGCACTTGCCAGGACTTTGTTACAGCCATTTTTGTGCCTAAAAGTTTGGGTCCCCATTGACTTCAATGGGGTTCGGGGTTCGGGGTCCGGTATAACGTTCGGGTAACATTCGGTGCCAAACCCGGACTTTTTCCCAAAGTTCGTGTAGACCCGTAGAACCCGAACGTCCAGGTGTTCGCTCAACTCTACTGACGACAAGACATGAATGGTTTGCACGCTGTGCAATCAGAGCCTGAAGCGAGGCATAAATGTTATAAACCTGAGCACAACCTGCATGACCAGGCATCTACATGCAAAGCATGAGCTGCAGTGGAATAAGCACCTCAAAATCCAAGAAAGATCTCTGCCTCTTCCTGCTTCCTCTTCTGCTGCTGCCTCGGCCTCTTCCTCCACCTCTACAGTGCCAGTGTCACCTGCCACCCAGCAAACAGACGATGTGACAGCAACACCACCATGTCCACCACCGTCACCAAGCATTTCCACATCATGGTCCCATGGAAGCTTACAGCTGTCCATCTCCCAAACACTGGAGAGAAAGAGGAAGTACCCCCTACCCACCCGCGATCCCCTGACCTGAATGCCAGCATTTCAAAGTTCCTGGCCTTTGAAATGCTGTCATTCCGTCTGGTGGACACGGACAGTTTTAAAAACCTGATGGTAGTGGCTGTCCCACAGTAAGTGGTTTCCAGCCGCCACTACTTTTCCATGCAAGCCATCCCTTCCCTGCACAAACAAGTCGGGGACAAGATCAAGTGTGCACTGCGCAACGCCATCTGTAGCAAGGTCCACATAACCACTGATACGTGGACCAGTAAGCACGGGAAGGGACGCTATATCTCGCTAACTGCACACTGGGCAAATGTAGTGGCGGGTGGGCCTGAGGTGGATAGCAGTTTGGCGCATGTCCTTCCGCCACCGAGGATTGCAGGGCATTTCTCTTTGCCTCCTGTTGCCTCCTCCTCCTCCTACTCCACTTCCTCCTCCTCTACCACCTCCTCATCCACTCAGCATAACACCTTCACCACCAACTTCAGCACATCCAGGGGGATACGACAGCAGTCTGTTTTAAAACTGATATGTTTGGGGGATAAACTCCACACTGCGCAGCAGCTGTGGACGGGCATTGAACAACAGACCAATGAGTGGTTGTTGCCACTGAGCCTCAAGCAACTCTGGGCCTAGTCGGTTTGACACACATCCCTTTCCTGGCACATGTGCTGAATTTGGTGGTGCAGAAATTTAAAAAAAAAACAACCCGGATATGTCAGAGCTGCTGAAGAAAGTGCGGGCCGTCTGTGCGCACTTTCAGCGTTCTCACCCTGCTGCTGCTCGCCTGTCTGCGCTGCAGCGGAACTTCAGCCTTCCTGCTCACCACCTCCTATGTGACGTGCCCACAAGGTGGAACTCTACCTTGCACATGCTGGAGAGACTGTGCGAGCAGCAGCAGGCAATAGTGGAGTTTCAGCATCAGCACGTACAGGTCAATCGCTCTGCGGAACAGCACCACTTCACCACCAACGAGTGGGCCTCCGTGCAAGACCTGTGTACCATATTGTGGTGTTTTGAGTACTCCACCAATATGGTCAGTGCCGATGACGCTGTTCTCAGCGTTACTATCCCACTTCTATGTCTCCTTGAAAAAACACTTTGGGCGATGATGGAAGAGGATGTGGCACAGGAGGAGGAGGAAGAGGGGTCATTTCCACGGTTATCAGGCCAGTCATTCGCAAGTGGCTCGGAGGGTCGGTTCCTGCACCAGCTTTGGCCAATTTTCAAGCCAGGGCACAGTACTGGAGGATGAAGAGGACGAGGATGATGATGAGGAGGAGGAACTGTGTTCAAAGCAGGTTGGCACCCAACGCAGCTCGTGGACATCACTGGAGCAGGGCTGGGGGGATACAGAGGACACAGACGATACACCTCCCACCGAGGACAGCTAGTCTGTGCCTCTGGGCAGCCTGGCACACATGAGTGACTACATGCTGCAGTGCCTGCTCAACGACAGCTGAGTTGCCCACATTGTAACTTGTGCTGATTACTGGGTGGCAGGGTTAGCATGGCCGAAATGTGGAAAAGCTTTGTCAGCAGTACGCCACAGCAAAAAGCACCACCAGCTGATAGGCAACGTCTTAGCAGGAGGCAGCATTTCAGCAACATGGTGGAACAGTAAGTGTGCACCCGCCTACATGTACTGACTGATGGGTCGGCCCCATTCAACTTCTGGGTCTCCAAATTGGGCACATGGCCTGAGCTTGCCTTTTATGCCTTGGATGTGCTGGCCTTCCCTGCAGCCAGTGTAATGTCTGAACGTGTGTTTAGCATGGCAGGGGGCGTTATCACAGACAAGCGCAGCCGCCTGTCCACAGCCAATGCGGACAAGCTAACGTTTATTAAAATGAACCAGGCATGGATCCCACAAGACTTGTCTGTACCTTGTGCAGAATAGCCATTCACACAGCCGTTGGTATACTTTTTTTTTTAATATGCCTCAATATTTTGGGGGCTACCCCAATTAGAAAAAAACAAAAAACAGTGTTGGCTACCTCCTCCACCGCCACTTCCACCACCTACACCCCCACAGTCACAGCCTCCTCAACCTCCTACTTCACATCCACCTCCTCCTCCATTTTTTATTAATGTGATTTTAAGTTATTTCCCTATCCACATTTGTTTGCAGGTCACTTGTCCTACTCTTACCCCCATTTTTCTTCCTTTTGCAGCCCTCTAGCCCTTTCCAGGACTTTTTTAGAGCCATTGTTGTGCCCAAAAGTTCGGGTCACCATTGACTTCAATGGGGTTCGGGGTCCGGGGTCAAGTTCGGGGCCGAACTCAAACTTTTTCGCAAAATTCGGCCGCACCCGCCGAACCCGAACATCCAGGTGTCCGCTCAACTCTAATCCTGATGTATCATTGAACCTATCATTGACTCCCGTAGGTTTCATGGGCAGATACTATACCTTGTTCGTAGCAAGGGTTATGGTCCAGAGAAACACTCTTGGTTCTCATCCTTGAACATATAGTCATGCTCATAAGTTTACAGACCCTGGCAGAATTTGTTTTCTTGGCCATTTTTCAGAGAATATGAATGATAGCACAAAAACATTTCTTTCACTCATGGTTAGTGTTTGGCTGAAGCCATTTATTATCAATCAACAGTGTTTACCCTTTTTGAATCATAATGACAACAGAAACTACCCAAATAACCCTGATCAAAAGTTTACATACATACTGGTGATTTTGGCCTGATAACAAGCACACAAGTTGACACAAAGAGGTTTGAATGGCTATTAAAAGGTAACCATCCTCACCTGTGATCTGTTTGCTTGTAATTAGTGTGTGTGTGTGTGTGTATAAAAGGTCAATGAGTTTACGGACTCCTGACAGACCCTTGCATCTTTCATCCAATGCTGCACTGAGGTTTCTGAATATCCAAGGAATTGAGAATGCCAAACAGCAGTGTTCAAACTCGAATCAATAAGTGGAAAATGAGGGGTTCTGTTGAAAAAAAACCACGGTCAGGTAGATAAACTCAGAATTTCAGCCACGACTGGGCTTTTTGCCAAGAGGAATGGGCAGCTTTACCATCTCAGAAGATAAATCCACAATCCACAAAAGACTTCAAGCTGTCATTGATGTTAAAGGGGGCAATACACATATTAAGTTAAATTGTGGTCTCATCACTCCAAATTACTTTGTGCCAGAAGGTTTGAGGCTTATCTCTGTGCTGTTTGGTGTATTGCAAGCGGGATACTTTTTTGCATTTGCGTAGTAATGGCTTTCTTCTGGCGACTCGACCATACAGCCCATCTTTCCTCAAGTGCCTTCTGATTGTGCATCTTAAAAAAAAGCAACACCACGTGTTTTCAGAGAGTCTGTATTTCACCTGAAATTATTTGTGGCTTTTTCTTTGCATCTCAAACTATTTTCCTGGCAGTTGTTGCTGAAATTTTAGTTGGTCTACCTGACCGTGGTTTGGTTTCAACAGAACCCCTCATTTTCCACTTCTTGATTTGAGCTTGAACACTGCTGATTGGCATTCTCAATTCCTTGGATGTCTTTTTATATCCCTTTCCTGTTTATACAGTTCAACTACCTTTTCTCACAGATCCTTTGACAATTATTTTGCTTTCCCCATGACTAAAAACCCAAAAACGGGTGTGCAGCACTGGATGGAAGATGCAAGAGTCTGTCAGGAGTCCAGAAACTCATTGACCTTTTATATACACACACTAATTACAAGCAAACGGATCACAGGTGAGGATGGTTACCTTTAATAGCCATTCAAACCCCTTTGTGTCAACTTGTGTGCTTGTTATCAGGCCAAAATCACCAGTATGTATGTAAACTTTTGATCAGGGTTATTTGGGTAGTTTCCGTTGTCATTATTTAAAAAGAGTTCACACAGTTGATTGATAATAAATGGCTTCAGCCAAACACTAACCATGAATGAGCATGACTATATGTCCAAGGATGAGAACCAAGAGTGCTCATGTCCACCTCTCTGCTTTCCATAGACGTTTTCCCCTTAAGTCTGGTCCCCCCCCCAAGGGGGAGAGTTCATTGAGAAGGGGATACTGTCAGGGCTAGGCTCCTGCTATTTACTATCAGTGCTTTCTTTCAGTGCATAGAGGCTGCTCAGCTGCTGGTTAATTACCAGCCACTCATTGTTTACACAGTGACTCACCTGGTTATCATTACCGGCCTACAGCCAGCCCATTTTGGCTATTTAAACAGCGTTGCTCATTCCCTCTGAGCCCTTACATGGCTTGGCTGACTTCTCTTCTGATTCCTGCTCCTGATTTTTGGCTCCTGATAATGCTGACTTCTGGTTCCCTGATCCTGGCTCATCTGATCACCCGCTCTGGCTTCCAAACCCTGGCTTCTGTTTTTGACTACATTCCTGAACTGTGTTATTTGGTTATATGCTATATTTTGCTATATCACATTAGTGGTGTGGTTTTCACTGCATTATCTGTCTCTGCATGGTTTATGGTTCCTGACACCCCTCAGTCACAGAGGGATTGTTACAATGGTTATTTTTTTTCTCCTAAAAAGTTTGTCTTCTAGATTCCAGTGTCTATGTGCTCTGAAGACTGTCCTCTGGGTTCCAGAAGAGTGATGAAGAGGGGGATTCATCGCTGTTGCTTTGAGTGTGTTCAGTGTCCAGAGGGGAAAATATCCAATATGACAGGTGAAAAAATATACTTTTTTCATAATTATGAAGTGCTCGCCCCCTAAAGGAACTGCTAATTTGGTTTCAAGGTTCTTTCCCTAATAAGTACACTAGCAGCCAGGCACACAGTTTCAGTCAGTCTTATGGCTCAATTATTTGTCTAAGGATATCCTTTTGGATGCTTTATTGAAAACTTAAACTTGGATGGGTACATGGTTACCATAGGAAACTCAAGTAGCATTAAGTAGTAACTTGAGGACAGCTGTCTTACTCTCAAAGATTCCAAACACAGTCCCTTGCACCAGTTATTATTGAGCTGAGCTACACAGAGACACCATAAGCAAAATCCACTTTTAAAAACAGGTTGATTCTGATGTAAGAGGAATAGCAAAAGCACACAGTCACTGGAATCTCAAAAACAGGTCTTTACAAGGGATGGGCCGAACACCCCCCAGTTCTGTTTGCATCAGAACATCTCAAACAGGCAAAAAGCTCTAGCAAACATGCGAATTCTATTAAAGTCTATGGGACATGAACATGAAAAATCAAAAGTCTGCCTGTAAATTGGCACATCTGTACGATGTATAGAACATGCAGCAGCAATAATGACATTTCTAAAGGAAAAAATGTAATTTAAACTGCTCGTATCTGTAATGTATTACCTCCTTCCAGAAATACAGATTTTAAAAAAATGAAAAAAATGGTGTGGGCTCCCCAGTCTATACCAGGCCCTCTGGGTCTGTTATGAATTTTAGGGGGAACCCCACTCGAAATTTTTTAAAAAATGGCAAGGTGACCCCCCAAAATCCATACCAGACTTTTATCCAAGCATGCAGCCTGGCAGGTCAGGAAAAGGGGGGATAAATGAGCCCCACCCTTGAACCATACCAGGTCACATGCCCTCAACATGGGGGTGGGTGCTCTGTGCCCCCCACCCCAAAGCACCTTGTCCCCACGTTGATGGGGACAAGGGCCTCTCCATGACAACCCTGGGTGGGGGGCTTATCAGAATCTGGAAGCCCCCTTTAACAAGGGGGCTTCCAGATTCTGATCCCCCTCCATGTGAATGGGTATCGGGTACATCGTACCCCTACCCATTCACCAAAAAAGTGTCAAAAAGTAAGATAAAGAGGAGACAACATTTGACAAATCCTTTATTAACCATAACACCCTAGAAAATAAAATCACGGTCGTTGCAATACTTAAAGTCACACCATATTTGCGCAGCGGTCTTACAAGCGTCTTTTTTTGAAACAATTCAATTTTTTTAATTAGAAAATAAGACAACAGTAAAGTTAGCCCCATTTTTTTCCATATTGTAAAAGATAATGTTATGCCAAATAAACTGATACTGAACATGTCATGCTTCAAAATTGCGCCCACTCGTAGAATGGCAACAAACTTTGGCACTTAAAAATCGGCAACTTTTAAAAATTTCTACAGATTGGCAGTTTTGAGTTACAGAGGAGGTCTAGTGCTAAAATTACTGCTCTCACTAACAATTGTAGCAATACCTCAAATGTGTGGTTTGAACACTGTTTTCATATGCGTGCGAGCTCGGCAGGATGGGGAGCTTTAATTTTTTTTTTTATTATTTTTTTTTACTTTTTTTTTATTTTTACAACGCTCTTTTAAAAAAATATGTGATCACTTTTAGAGTTGAGCGAACCCGGACTGTAAAGTTCGGGTCCGTACCGAACTTTGGGGTGTCGGGCACCCGGACTTTTCAAAAAAAGTCCGGGTTCGGGTCCGGGGTTCTGGTATTTTATTCCACGTGTTGAATAGCTGCCAAGGGCAGCCAATCAACAAGTGTTTCACTGGTTTGCCCTTAGAAGCCATCACAGCCATGCCTACTAATGGCATGGCTGTGATTGGCCAGTGCATCATGTGACCCAGCCTCTATATGGGGCTGGAGTCACCGTGCTGCATGTCATATGCTCTCTGGATAGTTTAGGGAGAGGATGCTGCTGGCTCTGTGAGGGACAGATCGCAGATATTAAAGAACATCTCATCCTAAATTACTGAACAATCTGATTGAGGACTAGGTAGAGATACTAGTACTGCTGCTTTGAGGGAGAAATTGCAGACCTCATCCTAATGCACAGAATGATCTGACTGGACTAGGTAGAGTCTGTTGCTTTAAGGGAAAGATTATTGTTCTAAAATCATCTCCAAGTTCTATAGGGAAAGGTTCCAGCTGTTGCTTTAAGGGAAAGATTATTGTTCTAAAATCATCTCCAAGTTGTACAGGGAAAGGTTCCAGCTGTTGCTTTAAGGGAACGATTATTGTTCTAAAATCATCTCCAAGTTGTATAGGGGAAGTTTCTTCCAGCTGCATAGAAGCCATATTATTGTTCTTCCAGCCGCATAAAAGCCATATTATTGTTCTTCCAGCCGCATAGAAGCCATATTATTGTTCTAAAATCATCTACAAGTTGTATAGGTAAAGTTTCTTGCAGCCGCATAGAGCCATATTATTGTTCTAAAATCATCTCCAAGTTGTACAGGCAAAGTTTCTTGAAGCCGCATAGAGCCATATTATTGTTCTAAAATTTAGAACAATAATATGGCTCTCTATGCGGCTGGAAGAACAATAATATGGCTTCTATGCAGCTGCAAGAAACTTTGCCTATACAACTTGGAGGTGATTTTAGAACAATAATCTTTCCCTTAAAGCAACAGCTGGAACCTTTCCCTGTACAACTTGGAGAGGATTTTAGAACAATAATCTTTCCCTTAAAGCAACAGCTGGAACCTCTCCCTGTACAACTTGGAGATGATTTTAGAATCTAAAATCACCTCCAAGTTCTATAGGGAGAGGTTCCTACTGTTGCTTAAAGGGACAGATTATTGTTTCTTGCACAAAATTAAAAAGTGCATCTACATTGCTGGTTTAAAAAAAAAAAAATTCCAAAAACGACATTTGCGGCCAGCGGTGCATTTCTTTCACAAAAATAAAAAAAACAGTGTTGGCTACTTCCTTCTCCTCCACCTCCACTTTCACCACCTCCTCAACCTCCAACTCCACATCCACCTCCATTTTTGATTTTTTTATGTGATTTTAGGTTAAAAATTATTTTAAGTTATTTCCCTATCCCCATTTCTTTGTAGGGCACTTGTCTGACCCTTACCCCCATTTTCCTTCCTTTTGCAGACCTCTGGGACTTGCCAGGACTTTGTTACAGCCATTTTTGTGCCTAAAAGTTTGGGTCCCCATTGATTTGAATGGGGTTCGGTGTCCGGGACAAAGTTCGGGTCAAGTCCGGTCCTTAACCCGGACTTTGTCCCGAAGTTCGGTCGAACCTGCCGAACCTGGACTTCCAGAGGTTCGATCAACTCTAATCACTTTTATTCCTATTACAAGGAATGTAAACATTCCTTGTAATTAGAATTGAGCGAACCCGAACTGTAAAGTTCGGGTCCGTACCAAACTTTTTGGTGTCCGTGACCTTGACCCGAACCCGGACATTTGAAAAAAAATTTGGGTTCGGGGTTCGGGTATTTGATCTCGCCTGTTGAATAGCTGCAGAGCAGCCAATCAACAAGCGTTTCACTGATTTGCCCTTAGAAGCCATCACAGCCATGCCTACTAATGGCATGGCTGTGATTGGCCAGTGCATCATGTGACTCAGCCTCCATATAAGCTGGAGTCACATAGTGCTTCTTGTCACATGCTCTCAGGCTAGTCTAGGGAGAGGATGCTGCCGTCGCTGTGAGGGACAGATTGCAGCTATAATAACATCTCATCCTGCATTACAGAACGATCTGATTCTGGACTAGGTAGAGTCTACTGCTTTGAGGGACAGATTATTGTTCTAAAATCATCTCCTAGTTCTATAGTTACATAGTTAGTCAGGTTGAAAAAAAGACACAAGTCCATCTAGTTCAACCAAAAAAAAAACAAAAAAAACATTTATTTATATATATATATATATATATATATATAACCAAATAATCCCATATATAATCCTTCACCCCCAGTTGATCCAGAGGAAGGCAAAAAACTCCAATTTGCTATAACGGGGGAAAAATTCCTTCCTGATTCCCCAAGAGGCAATCGGATTCACCCTGGATCAACTTTACCTAAAAATGTTAGTACCCAGTTATATTATTTACATTAAGGAAAAAATCCAGGCCTTTTTTAAAGCAATCAACCGTGTCTATTCCACATTTTCACAGCTCTTACTATGAAGAAACCTTTCCGTATTTGTAGATGAAATCTTTTTTCCTCTAGACGTAAAGAGTGCCCCCTTGTCCTTTGTGATGAGCTTAAAGTAAATAACTCAACACCAAGTTCACTATATGGACCACTTATATATTTGTACATGTTGATCATATCCCCCCTTAATCTCCTCTTCTCAAGAGAGAATAAATTCAGATCCTCTAATCTTTCCTCATACCTGAGCTCCTTCATGCCTCTTATTAGTTTGGTTGCCCTTCTCTGCACTTTCTCCAGTTCCCCGATATCCTTTTTGAGAACTGGTGCCCAAAACTGAACTGCATATTCCAGATGAGGTATTACTAATGATTTGTACAGGGGCAAAATAATGTCTCTATCTCTGGAGTCCATACCTCTCTTAATACAAGAAAGGATTTTGCTTGCTTTGGAAACCGCAGCTTGGCATTGCATGCCATTATTAAGCTTGTGATCTGGGTCAGGTTCCTGCTGTTGCTGTAAGGGACAGATTATTGTTCTAAAATCATCGCCTACTCCTATAGGGATTATGGAGTAGACCTTATACGTCAAGTCAAAACCCGTGGTCAAGAGTTTTTCCTATAGCCCCTTGACCTCTTTCACGTCTCTTCCCGTTGGTTTGATTATTCTCCGTACTTCCTCGAGTCGATACTCCTTTC
>BLSH010014152.1:161241-195728 GCA_018402905.1 Glandirana rugosa | reverse complement strand
TGCTCACCCCCCCCCCCTTTCCTGGCCTGCCAGGCTGGATAATTGTACAAATACAGTAATGGTGGCTCTACTATAGGGGAAAAAACTTTTCCATGCAAGCCATTCACTAAAATTAGAAGAAAGGCAGTTTAACCTTAAACTGCGTAGAGATTTATTTACGTTAAGAGCAGTGAGGATGTGGAATTCTCTTCCACAAGCAGTGGTCTCAACAGGGAGCATAGATCATTTCAAACAACTATTAGATAGGCACCTATAGGACCACAACATACAGTGATATGCAATATAATATTGACACAAAAGCTTACACACAGGTTGGACTTTATGGACTTGTGTCTTTTTTCAACCTCACAAACTATGTATGTAACTACGTACCCAATGAGATATAATTTAAAAAAATTGAAAAAAAATCACTTTTTTTAGGTTCTATTATAAAATTTTTCAAATAAGTAATTTTTGTTCATAAATTTGAGCCACAATTTATACTGCTACATATCTTTGTTAAAAATAACCCAAATTAGTGGATATTATTTAGTCTGTGTGAATGTTATAGAGTCTACAAGCTATGGTGCAAATCATAAAAATTTGATCACCTCTGATATACTGACGGCCTATCTCATTTCTTGAGGCCCTGAAACCCCAGGACAGTACAATACAATACCCCCCAAATGATCCTTTTTTTGGAAAGTAGACAGTCCAAGGTATTTAGTAAGAGGCATGGTGAGTATTTTGAACTTGTAATTTTTTTCCTACAATTCTTGGGAAAATGAAGAAATTATTATTTTTTTTACACAAAATTGTCATAATAACAAATTATTTCTCACACAGCATATGCATACTTCCAATTACACCCCAAAATACATTCTGCTACGCCTCCTGAGTATGGCGATACCACATGTGTGAGACTTTCACTGCCTGGCCACATAGAGAGGCCCAGCATGTAGGGGGCACCATCAGGCGTTCTAGGAGCATAAATTACACATTTAATTTTATTCCTACCTATCACACTTTTGAAGCTCCCGGAGAACCACGACAGTGGAATTACCCACCAAATGACCCCGTTTTGGAAAGAAAACACCCCAACGTATATTCTATGAGGCATGGGCTGCAGATAGGAGGCAGTGTTCCTGCTCATTGTCCCCCCAAGCCATTTTTCCCTATGTTTTTACATTTACATACAGGTGCAGATAAATTGGGCCTTGGGTGTTGGTGGTGCCTGAACACTGCAACCCCTCACAGTTACATCCTTCTGGGCAGAGGAATGGGCCTGCTGTTAAAAATTAGGAAAACACATTTCACTTACATGCACATGTCAAACAGGTGCAGACAATTGGACCTCTTCTGCATGTTATGGCTCAATAACATGGCCATCACCGGAAATAAAGGAGAAGTGTGGCCCACCTGCAGAGGATGCACCATGTCCACGACCATTACTTTTCACTATAGACACAGAGTATGCTTGCCCTCTTTAGTGGCCTGTGAGTGTCTGCCACTACTTGTTGGCCTTTTGAGGATTTTTTGGGGGCATTTTTATAACTTTTTATTACAGAGTGTGTGATGAAAATATAGTGCTTGGTGCAATATAAACCTTTTTATTATAGTTTTTTTTTTTTAATAAAGAAAACAAGGGTGGAGCAATTGTGCAGAATGTTTCTTAATTAATTTATTAAGATAAAATAAATGTATAAAAAAAAGAAAGGCGGAAAAAAACCAAACAGCGGTGACACAGAAGAAAGTCCACTTGCAACTCAGAAGAAGGAACAGTAATTATGGAGGATTTTTTTTTTTTTTGCAGCGGATGGAAAAAAAAACAGCCCCCCCCCAAAAAAAGAGAATCACTGCTGACGCATAAAGAGGAACACTTGCGATGCAGAAGGAGGGACAGCAGTTATGCTCTAAATATTCTTAATAATGCAACAAGCGAAACTGATACTGCAAAAAAAAGAAATAAATAAATTATTAATGAAAAAAATGAGCTCAGTGGTGACACAGAAGTGTTGTACACACCAACACTTCATTAGCATCACAACTGTGCTATTTACACTACACTACACTGTGTTATAATCACTGCACTACACTGTGTGATATACACTACACTGTATTATCTGCATCGCACTATACTGTGTTATATACGCCACACTACACTGTATTATATACACCGCACTGTGTTATACACACCGCACTACACTGTATTATATACACTGCACTACACTGTGTTATATACACCACACTACACTTTGTTTCATACACCACACTACACTGCATTATATACACCACACTACACTGTCATATATACTTTGCACTACACTGTGTTTTATGCTCTACACTACACTGTCATATATACTCTGCAATACACTAAACTGACTGATAGCACAACCCACTAACTAACCTGCCTAATCTCCATTAATCAACACTACATACGGCTGCCATGTAAGCAGCCTTATATAACGTGGGGCGGGGACTTAGCCCCTGAGCCATGAGTGGCCAAAAGCACCCTGACTTTGGTCAATCATGGCTCTGACAGTACATTGCACTGTGATTGGCCAAGGCATACAGGTCAGGTGCCTGCTTTGGCCAAGCAGCACCTGCCAATGCACTACAATACCGCAATGCATTACGGGGTGCTCCGCGGAGGGCGAATTTCTCATGAGCAGCCCATATGTTTGTTTGTTTATTCGAGTCAAACTTATGTTCAACTTGAACATCAGGCCCATCACTAGTCTTTACTCACCAATGTCCCTTAATAGTTGGATGCCTCCTTCCAATATCAGTCTAACCATATATCAATTCCTCAGACCAGATATCAAAAGGAAATCTCTAAATCAGCTCCAGCAGAGTTCAGTATGATAGACCCCCTAGCTAGCACAGCTAGGAACTCTATGAACAAATGATAAAAAGGACAGCTAGTTTGCCCAGAAGGGCAGCAGTTCTTCAGGCTGCAATCTTCTCCTCCAGGACAACAACCCCCCTGCTCAAGGCTCCAAGCTATTTATTATTATTATACAGGTTTTATATAGTGCCAACAGTTTACGCATCGATTTACAACTTGAGGGTAGACAGTACAAGTACAATACACTTAAATACAGTAGGAAACAGAGGTCCCTGCTCGTTAGAGCTTGAAATCTTAGAGGGAAGGTCAAGAGATACAAGAGGTAATAACTGCGGGGATGTGCTGATGGAGGAGATAAATGTACAGTTGTTAGGTGGGAGCCAGGTAGGATTCTCTGAAGAGATAAGTTTTCAGGGATCGTTTGAAGATGGGCAAAGTAGGAGAAAGTCAGACAGATTGGGGTAGAGCATTCCAGAGGATGGGAGAGGCTCTGGAGAAGTCCTGGAGGCAAGCATGGGATGAGGTGACAAGGGAGCTAGAGAGCAGGAGGTCTTGGGAGGAACGAAGAGATCGATTTGGTTGGTATTTTGAGATCAGGTTAGTGATGTTGCTGGGGGCCAAGTTGTGGATGGCTTTATAAGTTATTGTTAGTATCTTGAATTTAATTAATTGGTTGAGTGGCAGCCAATGAAGGGATTGACATAGGGGTGTAGCAGACGCCGAGTGAAGGCGGATGAGTGTGGCGGCAGCGTTCATAGTGGACTAAAGTGGGGATAGCCTATTTAGAGGTAAACCATTGAGGAGGGAGTTGCAGTATTTGAGGTCAGAGATGACCAGGGAGTGGATTAGAAGTGGTGTGGTGTCATTGGTTAGGAAGGGGCGTATCTTGGAGAGGTTGCTGAGGTTGAGGCTGCACATTTTGGACATTTATGCCCCACCCAGCCACCTACTGGGCACAGTACCACAGGGATTGGCAGGGACTGCATAAATAGTCAAACTGTAGATTTGACTCTGTGAGACCACTACTTTCAAGAACCATCCAGAAGGCAAGGGGAACCATTCAAACCCACAGCCAGCAAAACTTAGAGCACACCAGAGTAAACATAGGCACATCCACTGCTATCAGCGGCTAAAATTAACTAAGAGCTAAACTTACCAAACCTTTTTGTCCTTTTTTCTTACCTGTAAAGTAAAGGCATAATGTGCTAGTATGCATTGCATACTAGCACATTATGTTAAACTTACCTGCAAGTGAAGCCCGTTCAAATTCCCCGTCTTCCTTCCGGGGCTATGGACTCTGGCTGTGACTGGCCGTCACTCCTGTGCATGTGCGCGGGAGCCGCCGGTCACGGCACATGCTTCTGAAGAAACGGCACAGGCGGCCGTTCCTTCAGAGCGCAAGCGCCGAAGATGTAGTCAGCGCAGTATACAGTAAACAACTCCTAAACGGTGCATGTTTAGGAGATATTTACAGTACCTACAGGTAAGTGTTATGATAAGCTTATCTATAGGTACAAAGAATACAGGAAGTTTTAACTTTTTAATTTACTTAAAGCTAGATAATGGTATAAATTGTATAGAGCATCAGCTACATTCAGTACAAAGCACTGTGCTCTGGCAATGACATGGAACAAAATCAAGTCAGGAAGCATTTTTGATCTAAGAACAAATACGTAGCTTTTTGTGATGGCTGAGCAGATAGCAGCCAGGCTCAAATTTGTCCGTGGGGCAGGATGGGAAGTTGCGCCCAAAAAAGGCAGGAAGAGGATAAGCTCTGGGAGGAGCTCTGCTGACTTTTATCATTCATTCATGTTCAAGCAAAAATTCTTTTTTTTATAATAAATTTCCTTGCACATGACCAATGACACCACCAAGCTTCTAATTCACTCTATGGTTACCTCTCTCCTCGACTACTGCAACTCTCTCTTCATTGGATTACCTTTACATACATTATCCCCCCTGCAGTCCATAATGAATGCTGCTGCAAGACTCATCCACCTTATCAACCGCTCAGTGTCCTTCACCCCTCTCTGCCAATCCCTTCACTGGCTTCCACTCAACCAACAAATACAATTCAAACTACTAACAATAATTTACAAAACCATCCTCAACTCTGCCCCCAGCTACATCACTAACCTAGTTTCAAAATACCAACCAAGCCACTCTCTTCAGTTCTCCCAAGACCTCCTGCTCTCTAGCTCCCTTGTCACCTCCTCCCTTGCTCGCTTCCAGGATTTTTCCAGAGTTTCTCCCATCCTTTGGAACTCCCTACCCCAATCTAGGATGAAGAAATTCCTGGACAGCCGCACTTCCAAAAACACACCGCTTTATTGAAGAGTATTAAAAGCAGATCAATACATCACATTAAGACACGAACGGGACCCCTGATGGGGCATAACAGCTAACGCGTTTCACGTCTCAGGGGGGACGCTTAGTCATAGCTGACATAGACATACTAGCATACTTTTTAAATAAGCAATACAATGCATATAGTGAGCCACTGATTGATTAATTGGACGAGACATATCATTGGCTAACAACCAATTGGGAATGGCATGTGGGATCCATGCAAATTGCACCAGATAACTCATCTTGTCCAAAATCAACCAAATAAAAAAAAAGGTGATCTAGTGGTAAAAAAACAGTTTGAGTAAATGTTCACATAACCTATAATATATAGGAAAATTTGCACAACAATATCCATATTAAAAGAACAATTAAAGGAAATGTAAATCGATTGTGAAAAAACTGCATCCTCTGTCCTTCAAGACCAATGGAAGCAGCTTGGTCCCGTTAGCCCAGGCAATTGGAGACATAAATGAAACAACATATGTAACTTAAGTCAAAGTAACAGCATAATCATAGATGCAACATTGTGTCTTACTAATATGATTGTAGTCTCTTTAACCACTTGCCGACCGCCAACCGCAGGTTGACGGCGACAAGGTGGTTCGTTATCGCAAATCGCCGTCATACGACGGCGGCTGCGATAACGTGCACTGTGAGCGCGTGCGCGCCGCCGGAGGCGCACCCGCACGCTCACTGTGCTTCGATTGCCGCCGGCTACCCGCGATGGCCCCCCTGGAGTGAAGGAACGGAGGTCCGTGTATGTAAACACGGACCTCCGTTCTGTGAAGGGGGAAGGGCTGTGATCACAGCCTTCCTGTATACGGAGGCTGTGACCACTTCCCTTCCCCAGCTAGGGCAGTCCCCCCACAGTTAGAACACGCCCAGGGAACACTCTTAACCCTTAGAGCGCCCCCTGCAGGTTAACCCCTTCACTGCCAATGGCATTTACACAGTAATCAGTGCATTTTTATAGCACTGATCGCTGTATAAATGCCAATGGTCCCAAAAAAGTGTCAAAATGGTCCGACATGTCCGCTGAAATATCGCAGTACCGCTAAAAATCGCAGATCGCCGCCATTACTAGTAAAAATAAATAAATAAATAAAAACCCCAAAAATGAATTCTCATCATCCGCAAACGCGACCACTTTTGCGCAAACCAATCAATGAACGCCGATGGCGATTTTTTTTTTATCACAAATATGAGGAAGAATATAAATTGGCCAAAACCGATGAAAAAAAATGTTTTTTTATATTTTTTTTTTGGATTTGTATTTTAGCAAAAAGTAAGAAATTTGTGTTTTTTTGCAAAATTGTTGCTCTTCTTTTGTTAATAGCGGTGATCATAAATGACGCAGCGGTGATCAAATACCACCAAAAGAAAGCTCTATTTGTGGGAAAAAAAAGGACACAAATTTTGTTTGGGTACAACGTCGCACCACCGTGCAATTGTCAGTTAAAGCGACGCAGTGCCGAATCGCAAAAAGGGCTCCGGTCCTAAAGCTGGAAATCCTTCCGGGGCTGAAGTGGTTAAAGAGACTACAATCATATTAGTAAGACACAATGTTGCATCTATGATTATGCTGTTACTTTGACTTAAGCTACATATGTTGTTTAATTTATGTCTCCAATTGCCTGGGCTAACGGGACCAAGCTGCTTCCATCGGTCCTTGAAGGACAGATGCAGTTTTTTCACAATCAATTTACATTTCCTTTAATTGTTCTTTTAATATGGATATTGTTGTGCAAATTTTCCTATATATATTATAGGTTATGTGAAAATTGACTTGAACTGTTTTTTTACCACTAGATCACCTTTTTTTTTTTTATTTGGTTGATTTTGGACAAGATGAGTTATCTGGTGCAATTTGCATGGATCCCACATGCCATTCCCAAATGGTTGTTAGCCAATGATATGTCTCATCCAATTAATCAATCAGTGGCTCACTATATGCATTGTATTGCTTATTTAAACAGTATGCTAGTATGTCTATGTCAGCTATGACTAAGCGTCCCCCCTGAGACGTGAAACACGTTAGCTGTTATGCCCCATCAGGGGTCCTGTTTGTGTCTTCATGTGATGTATTGATGTGCTTTTAATACTCTTCAATAAAGTGGTGTGTTTTTGGAAGTGCGGCTGTCCAGGAATTTCTTCATCCTACATTGCAAGCGCAGCTAAGCCAGCACCCAACCTGAGTAGCAGCTGGTGATTATTGGTGATTAACAGGCAAAGCTTGGAGCAGTTTCCTTTTCTCTCCCTACCCCAATCTGTCTGACTGTCTACTAATCTATCCATCTTTAGACGATTCCAGAAAACCCTTCCCTTTTAAAGAAGCCTATCCTGCTTCTAACTAATACACTGTTTTACTTTCTACATCAGTTCATCCCCCACAGTTTTTACCTTTTGTATCAATTGACCCTCCCTCTTAGATTGTAAGCTCTAACGAGCCTGGCCCTCTGATTCCTCTTGTCTACCAAATAACAGATATCAGCCAGGGCAGGGGTTCAGGAGAGATCTCTCCAGCTCCTGTCAGCTGGAGATCACTTTGCCTGACAGGTAAGCGAGTGACAGACCTGTGCCGGCTGGATGTAGGAGCGCGCTGGGGACACTCACACCGCTCCGCTTACATCTCTGCAAGTAACAACAGTGTGTAACGGCAGCCCCGGTGTTACCCGGGTGTGGTCTGCACCCCCATAGCGACGCCACTGTACACACACACAGTATATACACAGATGCACACACAGTATACACACAGTGTATACACACAGATGCACACACACACACAGTATACACACAGTGTATATACACAGATGCACACACACAGTATACACACAGTGTATATACACAGATGCACACACACACACACACAGTATTTTCACAGAAGCACACACAGTATATACACACACTGTATACAGACAGTGTATATACACAGATGCACACACACAGTATACACACAGTGTATATACACAGATGCACACACACACACACAGTATACACACAGTGTATATACACAGATGCACGCACACACACACACAGTATATACACAGAAGCACACACAATATACACACACACACGCACAGTACACACAGTATACACACAGTGTATATACACAGATGCACACACACAGTATATACACAGTGTATATACACAGATGCACACACACACGCAGTATATACACAGAAGCACACACAGTATACACACAGTGTATAAACACACACACACAGTATACACACACACACTCAGTATACACACACACACACTATATACAGAGACACATGCACAGTATACATACAGTATATATACACACACATTAAACATATATACACACATACTAGCACTTTTCATCCAAAAAACAGCATGATTGTACACACTGCTGCCTCCATCTCCTGGCATGCTGGGACTTGTAGTGCCCCAGCAGATCACATACATAGGAGGTGGTAATGTAGGAGAGAAGGGGACTGTGCCTGTGTAGTGGTGGGCAGGTAATGACTAGAGAGGTGCCGGAGAGATTGGGGAAGAAGTTAAAAACATGTCCTCCCTCCAGAATCAGTGCTCTTCTCACAGAAAATCGATCTAACATCAGGACAGGAGTCCTGCTAGAGGCAATACAGTCTCTCCCCTCCATCTGCTCACCAGGGTAAGCACAGACAGCAATACATTTTGTTTAGCCTAGCGAACTTACCTTTTATCAGGCAGCAGTCCGTCCCACACTGCAGGCTGTGTCTCCTCCTCTCTCTCCTGTCCACCAGCACGTGGCATTTCCTGCTCCTATGTCAAATAAGCTGCGATAGAAAAGGGGCATGTACAGCATGTTCCCATTGGCTCAGGAGACAGTGGAGAGGCGGAGCTGCTATGATCTCAGAATCTTTACATCAAAATAATGTCGGTAAGCGACATTTCAGGGACAGATGTAAAAAAACACAGATTTTTACAATCTGTCCCTGGTTTTATTGAAGCTGATAACCCTGATGGGACCCCCTTGTGGCCAGGGGCCCTCGGGCAATGCCCCAGTGCCCTAATGGTCAGTCCGCCCCTGCTGTGGTCTATTAAAATAAGGAATTCAGCCTTCTTTCTATCTAGCACCCGATCCTTGGGAAATGGTGGTAGCAAATTCTTTGGAGCAGAGGATGGTCATATCTTCCAACTGTTAATAAACATATTGTTTAAAATAGACATATTGTAACTGTTTTTTCACACTGTAGTCTCTTTCTTTTAGATAAAGGTTCATGTCACAAGTGTTCAGAAGATGAGTGGCCAAATGATAACAACCAGTGTGTACCAAAGCCTGTTGAATTTCTGGCTTACGGGAATGACCCAGTTCCTCTCGCAGTCTCAGTTATTTGTGTTTTACTATTCGTTAAAACTTCTGCTATTTTCTGTGTCTTTATTGTATTTCGAGAGACTCCAGTGGTCAGAGCTAATAATCAAAACTTGAGCTTCATTCTCCTGGTCTCCATCATGTTGAGCTTCCTCTGTGTGTTTTTGTTTTTGGGCCGGCCTGGACCTATCAGCTGCATGTTTCGGCAGACATCCTTTGGAATCATCTTTTCAGTGGCTGTATCTTCCATTCTAGCCAAAACTATTATGGTCTATATGGCCTTCAAGGCCACCAAGCCTGGAAGTTTCTGGAGAAAACATATTGGAGTAAAAATACCCAACTGTTTAGTTTTTCTTTGTTCATTTATCCAAGTTTTAATTAGCATCATTTGGTTACTGACTGCCTGTCCATATCCAGAAAGTAACACTGACCTATATTCTGATAAAATTATCCTTCAATGTAATGAAGGATCTACTCTGGCATTCTCCATACTCCTGGGTTACATGGGACTTCTAGCAGCTGTGAGTTTTTTTATGGCTTTCCTTGCCAAAAATTTACCAGACCGTTACAATGAGGCCAAATACATCACCTTCAGCATGCTGGTGTTCTGCAGTGTCTGGGCTGCTTTTATCCCAGCTTATATGAGTGTTACAGGGAAGAACACTGTGCTTGTAGAGATATTTGCTATAACAGCTTCTAACTTGGGAATTTTGGGTTGCATATTTACTCCTAAATGTTATATTATCCTGTTGAGACCAGATTTAAATTCAAAAGATAAATTGGTAAAACAAGCCAAACTCTAACAAATACAGTTGTGCTCATAAGTTTACATACCCTGGCAGAATTTATGATTTCTTGACCATTTTTCAGAGAATATGAATGAGAACACAAACACATTTCTTTCACTCATGGTTAGTGTTTGGCTGAAGCCATTTATTATCAATCAACTGTGTTTACTCTTTTTAAATCATAATGACAACAGAAACTACCAAATGACCCTGATCAAAAGTTTACATACCCTGGTGATTTTGGCCTGATAACATGCACACAAATTGACACAAAGGGTTTTTAATGGTTATTAAAGGTAACCATACTCACCTGCGATCTGGTTGCTTGTAACTAGTGTGTATAAAAGGTCATTGAGCTTCTGGACTTCTGACAGACCCTTGCATCTTTCATCCAGTGCTGCACTGATGTTTCTACATTCTGAGTCCTGGGGAAAGCAAAAGACTTGTCAAAGGATCTGCAGGAAAAGGTAGCTGAACTGTATGAAACAGGAAAGGGATATAATAAGATATCCAAGGAATTGAGAATGCCAATCAGCAGTGTTCAAACTCTAATCAAAAAGTGGAAAATGAGAAGTTCTGTTGAAACCAAACCACGGTCAGGTAGACCAACTAAAATTTCAGCCACAACTGCCAGGAAAATTGCTCGGGATACAAAACAAACCTCACAAATAACTTGAGGACTCTCTGATAACATGCGGTGTGGCTGTTTTAAGATGCACAATAAGGAGGCACTTGAAGAAAGAAGGGCTGCATGGTCGAGTCGCCAGAGAAAGCCATTACTACACAAATGCCACAAAGTATCCAGTTTACGATACGCCAAACAGCACAGAGACAAGCCTCAAACCTTCTGGCACAAAGTCATTTGGGGTGATGAGGCCAAAATTGAGCTTTTTGGCCACACCCATAAACCCTACATTTGGAGATGAGTCAACAAGGCCTGTGAAACACAGAGGAGGATCACTGATGTTTTTGTAATGTTTGAGCTACAAAGGCACAGGAAATTTGGTAAAAATTTATAGCAAGATGAATGCAGTATGTTATCAAAAAATACTGGAGGAACATTTGCATTCATCAGCCAGGAACCTGCGCATGGGACGTACTTGGACATTCCAACATGACAATGATCCAAAGCACAAAGAAAAGTTGACCTGTGATTGACTACAGCAGAATAAAGTGAAGGTTCTGGAGTGGCCATCTCAGTCTCCTGACCTCAATATCATTGAGCCACTCTGGGGAGATCTCAAATGTGCCGAGACATGCAAGAGAGCCCAAGAATTTCCAGGAACTAGGGGCTTTATGCCAAGAGGAATAGGCAGTTTTACCATCTGAGAAGATAAAGAGCCTCATCCACCAATACCACAAAGGACTTCAAGCTGTCATTGATGTTAAAGGGGGCAATACACGGTATTAAGAACTGAGGTATGTAAACTTTTGATCAGGGTCATTTGGGTAATTTCTGTTGTCATTATGATTTAAAAAGAGTAAACACAGTTAATTGATATAAAATCACTTGTGGTGCAGCACAAGACAAAAACATGATATAAAAAACTAAAACAGATAATACTAGTGCTACCTAGTGGTCACAGTGAAGCATACAAAAATAAAGTGCATATAATATAGAGCAGGGATAAGCAATTAGCGGACCTCCAGATGTTGCAGAACTACAAGTCCCCTGAGGCATAGCAAGACTGACAGCCACAAGCATGACACCCAGAGGCAGAGGCATGATGGGATTTGTAGTTTTGCAACAGCTGGAAGTCCGCTAATTGAATATCCCTGATATAGAGCAAGAACTTGAAATGCATGAGTAAATAACAATCATTGTCCATGAAGGCAATTCATAATTGTTTCCTAGTCCATCCAAGCTGTGTGAATAGACCAAGGCTACATCAGTAGTGCTAGAAACCAAGTAAAGTGCCCGTAATCACAGTCTTCAAACAAAGTCCATAAAGTGATGGAACAAGTGCTAAAAGCGTGGGACCACACACCACCACCGACACTCATATGCGCTCACCTCCCTGTGTGACCCCTGATGGGCCAAGTCACACCTTCCCCTACTGGGGCTAAATCCTCCTCGGCTCTGGTCAGGTGAACTCCAACGTACAATGGTAATGGTGGTATATGAAATCAAAGAAAACTATATAGTGCTGAATCCTTAAAAATCATGTGAATTCATTAAAAAACAGAGATACCCTCATATTTGAGGGTGTACAGTCACCGGTACACTCAGGTAATGCGTACATAAGGTGCAGTAACTACATTCAGTCACTGTGCATGCGGCTGCTGTAGATGGTTTGAACCAAGCGGCGATAGCAGGGACATCGTGACATCATAGGCTCCTCCCGACGTGCGTTTCGTCACTCCACACGTGACTTTTTCACAAGGTATGTGCCTAGATGGAATGAGCTTCTATTTTGTATGTAGCATGCGACCGCCATCTTGCCAAAGTATGGCCACCATTTTGTTGTGGTCCCTCATCCATATTGATGTGTCCCGCAATCCACTGGCCGCCAACACTCCACATCAGTGGCTCAGCTGTACTGGGGCACATAGGGGAAGGGGACCGGGCAATCAAAGTTGAATAAAAGTTGTAAAAACGCATATATTGTCCGAAACAGACACACGGACCGGCCTCATTTTAATGTAGTCCAAATGGGTGCCATTTTGTTGTGGTGCCTCATCCATATTGATGTGTTCCGCCATCCTCCGGCTGCCAACACTTCCCACCAGTGGCTCAGCGGCACTGGGGTACAAAAGGGAAGGGGACCGGGTGGTCAAAGTTGAACAAAGAGCTGTAAAAACGCATATTGTCTGAACTGGTGCCATTTTGTTGTAGTCCAAACAGCCAGCCTCAACAGAAAACAGAATAAATGAAGCAATAACATACAAAAAATAAAAACGGGCAGCGATGGGACAATGTTATTAAACAATACCAATCATAGAATATAAAAAAATCACTGAAAGATAAAATATAAAACGATGGGGCAGCCAATTACACTGTGAGTATGAGCCCAGTGTGACCGCCGCCATCAGACACAGTTGATTGATAATAAATGGCTTCAGCCAAACACTAAGGCTGCATTCACACCTGAGCGTGTCGTTTACCATGACTTTGCTGCGTTTTGCCGCAATTTTGTACAGGTCAAAAGGTCACCAATGTAGAAAGCAGTAAAACTCCCAAATCTGCCTGAAAAAATACTACTGGAACTTGTTTCAGCTTCAGGCGTTTTCAGGCTTTTGGCGTTTTTGAGTGGAGATGTGATCCATCTCCATAGAGAATCATTGATTTTTTCCCCTCCAGCGTTTTGTAGCTTCAGGCTTCAAGCTACAAAACGCTCATGTGTGAATGCAGCCTAACCATGAGTGAAAGAAAAGTTTTTTGCGTTCTCATTCATATTCTCTGAGAAAATGGCCAAGAAATCATAAATTCTGCCAGGATATGTAAACTTATGAGCACAACTGTACATTTTCTTATTGATTTTTTATTTATAAATCATTACAGTTGAATTTGAATAGAAATCCACTTCATCATTCCCATTATGCATAAAATATGGGAGCAGATTTTTCAGTAGAAATAATTAGGCAGAAATGGTTCTACAAGAAGTAGTTGTCACAAAGATGTTTTATTGTTATTTTTTATGCAATAAAATTATTTAAACCATTACTTTGCTTTATTCATTACACAGATGATAGAAAAATATGAAATACTGAAAGCTACATTGAACAAACAAATAAGATATAAAAAGCAATTGAAAAGAAAGGGTTTACATTTATTATGGGCTAAGTTTTTGTACCACCATTTCAATGTCCTAATACAGATCTATCGTCTAGTTTTTTTACACTTAAGTGTTCTAGCAATTGTTAAAATGTCACATCAAACTGTTTATACATATAGCGCTATTTTTATCAGATAAAATCATAATTGTATCCAGATAAAATGGTTACCTTTTCTGAATGACACTATATTCACGTTACGCATTGTTTTAAACAAGTACAAGATAGCGTCTATTTGCTGAGACACTTTTTACTTGTCACAAAATATCTTGTTCCCTCTGTAAATTACATTGGTCTACAAAGAAAACGCCTTGGAAATGAAAGTAACTCATTTTTTCCAGAATTGGGTCACTAATAAAGGAAAATTAAGTCCTGAGTATTACTTGGCTCCAGATTCCAAAATACAACTTCAGGTCAAAATTGCATCAAAATAATTCAAATTTATGAGGAGGATTATTTATGTGATTATGCTCCATAACTTTTCTGCAAAATGTGGTATAGTAATGAGAATGGCGCATATACTCTGCACATGTAATGTAACAATAATGAGGACCCCAACTCATGTCCTGATCCTTTATTTTGCATCCAAAATGCCTTTTTTACCACTGCTGTCATACTGAACTTTTGAGATGCAAATGTAACCCCACCAGAAGTTTTCTGCATTGTTTACACAGTTCTGAGGCATCTTGGCTTCTTAGGGAAAATATCACTCAACTGTTCCTTGTTAGGCAATGACACTTTCATAAGCCACCAGATGTACCTGTATGATGCGTAAATCTGACCAAGACAAATGTACCTTGCGATAAATTACAGTTAGGTTAAAATCTTTAGTCTCAAAGTGCAGATAAATATATACACTAACATGTGATGTAATTTTCATTGTTCTACCATACTTTGTCAAGAAGTTAGTAGGCATCATGGTCATCAGACACCTTCCTCTTTGTAGGCAAATACAGTATACTCGCATGTGTATAAATCTTTATTATTATCTTTATCACCTGTTTTCTAATTGATCTAATCAAAATATGTAAGAATTGGCACATTTTAGCTCAAAGGTCGATAGTTTCCCAAAATTTGAAGACAAGTGTTATCCTTTTACTGCCCTTAATCCAGGGGTTGCTGTGTATACAGTATTTATATATACAGTGAGGCAAAAAAGTATTTAGCCAGCCACCAATTGTGCAAGTTCTCCCACTTAAAAAGATGAGAGAGGTCTGTAATTTTCATCATAGGTTCACTTCAACTATGAGAGACAGGATGAGAAAAAAAAATCCAGAAAAGCACACTTTCTGATTTTTAAAGAATTTATTTGCAAATTATGGCGGAAAATAAGAATTTGGTCACAAAAAAGCAAGATTTCTGGCTCTCACGGACCTGTAACTTCTTCTTTAAGAGGCTCCTCTGTCCTCCCCTCGTTACCCGTATTAATGGCACCTGTTTGAACTCGTTATCAGTATAAAAGACACCTGTCCACAACCTCAAACAGCCAGTCTCCAGATCTCAACCACATAGAAAATCTTTGGAGGGAGTTGAAAATCCGTGTTGCCCAGCGACAGCCCCAAAACATCACTGCTCTAGAGGAGATCTGCATGGAGGAATTGGGCAAACTACCAGCAACAGTGTCTAAAAACCTTGTGGAGACTTACAGAAAACCTTTGACCTCTGTCATTGCCAACAAAGGGTATATAACAAAGTATTGAGATGAACTTTTGTTATTGACCAAATACTTATTTTCCACCATAATTTGCAAATAAATTCTTTGAAAATCAGACAATGTGATTTTTTGGATTTTTTTTTTCTCATTCTGTCTCTCATAGTTGAAGTGAACCTATGATGAAAATTACAGGCCTCTCTCATCTTTTTAAGTGAGAGAACTTGCACAATTGGTGGCTGACTAAATACTTTTTTGCCCCACTGTATATATATATATATATATATATATATATATATATACAGGGTGGGCCATTTATATGGATACACCTTAATAAAATGGGAATGGTTGGTGATATTAACTTCCTGTTTGTGGCACATTAGTCTATGTGAGGGGGGAAACTTTTCAAGATGGGTGGTGACCATGGCGGCCATTTTGAAGTCGGCCATTTTGAATCCAACTTTTGTTTTTTCATAAGGAAGAGGGTCATGTGACACATCAAACTTATTGGGAATTTCACAAGAAAAACAATGGTGTGCTTGGTTTTAACATAACTTTATTCTTTCATGAGTTATTTACAAGTTTCTGACCACTTATAAAATGTGTTCAATGTGCTGCCCATTGTGTTGGATTGTCAATGAAACCCTCTTCTCCCACTCTTCAAACACTGATAGCAACACCGCAGGAGAAATGCTAGCACAGGCTTCCAGTACGGATACTGGAAGCCTGTGCTAGCATTTCTCCTGTGGTGTTGCTATCAGTGTGTCACATGGTCTTTAAGTCTAAACAATGCAGGTTTTGGGCATAAATAATCCTGGAGGAATTATTCTACCCCCTTGAATAACTTTCAGCTTTTCCAGTGACACTGCAACTTTCTAATTGCCTTGAGGGTGCCACAATGTCCACAGTACCAATAGACTTCCTTTTAAAAAAAAAAAAACACAGGAGATAAGTTAATTTTTGGGTGAGGAAACAGATAGTATTTCTAAGGTAAAGTGTTAGGTAAATAGGGAAAGCATAAGTATGAATGGCAGCAACAGAAATTGTGGTAGTAATTGCAAATTACTGCAGTGTGCGTTGGAACCCCTCTTTGGGAAAAATGTAGTTTTGCAGTGTGCATTGGAACCCCTCTTTGGGAAAAATGTAGTTTTGCAGTGTGCATTGGAACCCCTCTTTGGGAAAAATGTAGTTTTGTTACCGTTCAAGCAAAAGTAACAGAATTCACATTCCTTTGAAAAGGTAGCTCGGCATGTGTCAGATGTTATAATTCTAAATAAAAGTAATTTTGTCCCATTTTATGTTTCATCCTTTATTGCTAATCATTGCAATACTAATTTTAATTTCTCATCCTTTTTTATTTTTGAGTGCGTCTCAAGTCTTCAACTATATTGAAGTTTAGAGCTTATGGGGCAGCCCTTGTAAATAATTCTCATAATTCATGAAATTAAAATGTGATGATAGTGTCCCCCTGCTGTCCACATAATTCTTGGATTCTCCAGTTTTGAGTAATTTTGTCAGAGTGTCAGATTTTGATGGCAGCAAATGACAAACCTATGGCCATTTCTCCACTAGGGATGAGCCGAACCCACCCAGTTCGGTACGCACCAGAACATTCGAACAGACAAAAAGTTCAGGCGAACATTCGAACACCATTAAAGTCTATGGGACCCGAACATGAAAAAATTAAAAGTGCTCATTTTAAAAGCTTATATGCAATGCTATTGACCTAATAAGTGTATGGGAACCTGGGTTCTGCCCTAGGGGACATGCATCAATGAAAAAAAAGTTTTTAAATCAATAGTTTTTTCAGGAGCAGTGATTTCAATAATGCTTAAAGTGAAAAAAAAAGAGAAAATCCTTTAAATATTGTGCCTGGGGGGGTGTCCTTAGTCTGTGTGTAAAAGGGCGCATCTCTGTGAGGTGTAGAACATAGCCAGAGCAAAATGAAATTTCCATAGGAAAAATTGCCATTTAAAATCGCGGCTGTAATGTATTGCTGGTTCCCGGCAATATAAAAAAAAATCGCTGGAAAAAAGTGTGTGAGGTCCCCCCCAGTCCAAACCAGTCTCTTCGGGTCTGGTTTGGATACTAAGGGGAACCCTGCGCCAAATTTGAAAAAAAAAATTGACGTGGGGTTCCCCCTAAAATCCAAACCAGAACCTTATCCGAGCACGCAGCCCTGGCTGGTTAGGATGGGGGGATGGGCGAGTGCCCCTCTCCTGAACCGTACCAGGCTACATGCCCTCAACATGCAGAGTATGGGTGCTTTGGGTGCCTGTGGGCAGGGGGCTTATCGGAATCCGGAAGCCCCCTTTAATAAGGGGGCCCCCAGATTATGTTCCCAGTGTGAATAGGTATGGGGTACATTGTACCCCTACACATTCACCAAAAAAAAGTGTAGTGTTGCAAAAAACAAGAGGCAGTTTTTGACAAGTCCTTTATTGTGTAAAATAGCTCTTTTCTTCTTTCTTCCTTCATCTTCTCCTGGCCCGGTCCTTCTTCTTGTCTTCTGCTTCTTCTTTTAGTCTTATTGCTTCCTCTCTTCGTCTTCAATCTTCATCTTCTTCTTCCTTCTTCTTATTAAAGGGAGCTTCCAGATTCTAATAAGCCCCTGCCCGCAGACCCCTACAACCACAGGCCAGGGTTGTGGGGATGAGGCCATTTTCCCCATCAACATGAGGACAAGGTGCTTTGGGGGAAACCTCAAAGCATCCTCCTCATGTTGAGGGCATGTGGCCTGGTATGGTTTGGAGGGGCGGGCTCTCATTTGTCCCCACCCCCTCCTGTCATGCCAGGCGCAAGGTTCCACTTAAATTCCATACCAGACCTGAAGGGCCTGGTTTAAATTTTGTGGGGGCCCCACGTCATTTTTTTTTTAATTTTTGGCATGGGGTTCCCCTTAAATTCCATACCAGACCTGAAGGGCCTGGTATGGATCCCTAATCCACTAATATGGCTCCCCGCACCTGCAATAGGCTTTTCCCATACACTTTGAAGATGATTTTAGAACACTAATATGGCTCCCCGTGCCTGCAATAGGCTTTTCCCATACACTTTGAAGATGATTTTAGAACGCTAATATGGCTCCCCGCGTTTGCAATAGGCTTTTCCCATACACTTTGAAGATGATTTTAGAATACTAATATGGCTCCCTGCGGCTGATATAGGCTTTTCCCACACAATTTGAAGATGATTTTAGAACACTAATATGGCTCCATGCGGCTGATATAGGCTTTTCCCACACAATTTGAAGAGGATTTTAGAAAACTAAAATCGCTCCCTGCGGCTGATATAGGCTTTTCCCACACAATTTGAAGATGATTTTAGAACACTAACATGGCTCCCTGTGGCTGATATAGGCTTTTCCCACACAATTTGAAGATGATTTTAGGACACTAATATGGCTCCCTGCGGTTGATATAGGTTTTTCCCACACAATTTGATGATGATTTTAGAACACTAATATGGCTCCCTGCGGATGAAATATGCTTTCCCACACACTTTGATGATGATTTTAGAACACTAATCTTTCCCTTAAAGCAACAGCTGTTACCTTTCCCTGTACAACTTGATGATGATTTTAGAACACTAATCTTTCCCTTAATGCAAAAGCTGGAACCTTTCCCTGTACAACTTGACGATGATTTTAGAACAATAATCTTTCCCTTAAAGCAGTGATTCTCAACTCCGGTCCTCAGGACCCACTAACAGGCCAGGTTTGCAGGATAACTGAAATACATCACAGGTGATATACAGGGTGGGCCATTTATATGGATACACCTTAATAAAATGGGAATGGTTGGTGATATTAACTTACTGTTTGTGGCACATTAGTATATGTGAGGGGGGAAACTTTTCAAGATGGGTGGTGATCATGGCGGCCATTTTGAAGTTGGCCATTTTGAATCCAACTTTTGTTTTTTCAATAGGAAGGGGGTCATGTGACACATCAAACTTATTGGGGATTTCACAAGAAAAACGATGGTGTGCTTGGTTTTAACATAACTTTATCCATTCATGAGTTATTTACAAGTTTCTGACCACTTATAAAATGTGTTCAATGTGCTGCCCATTGTGTTGGATTGTCAATGCAACCCTCTTCTCCCACTCTTCACACACTGATAGCAACACCGCAGGAGAAATGCTAGCACAGGCTTCCAGTATTCGTAGTTTCAGGTGCTGCACATCTCGTATCTTCACAGCATAGACAATTGCCTTCAGATGACCCCAAAGATAAAAGTCTAAGGGGTCAGATCGGGAGACCTTGGGGGCCATTCAACTGGCCCATGATGACCAATCCACTTTCCAAGAAACTGTTCATCTAGGAATGCTCGGACCTGACACTCATAATGTGGTGGTGCAATATACCCACTATTCCCATCCACACAAAACCTTCTCCTGCATCGATCACATTCTGGTTAGCGCAGCAACCTCGGCCCTAATGCTAGATTCCTGTATATTACCCAGTGCCTGGTCTGAGCATAATGCAGTATGTATGACTTTTTCTTCTCTAGTCCCTACACAATTGCACGAGTCTTGGACCATCAATGATAGTCTCCTGGCAAACCCCACCCACAGATTGAAACTTATCGAAGCTCTGAAGGAATACCTGGCTACTAATGTAACTCCACACTCTGACCCTCTCACTGACTGGGAAGCACATAAACCCTACATTAGGGGAGTATGCATTAGCCAAGCTTCCCATGCACGCAATGAATACCAACAGAATCTGCTGAAAAAGCCCTTCGCAAGTCAAAACACACTCTTTATATGAAGGTGAATAAACCAGACACATTCCTGGCACTGACACTTCCTAGGGCTGACTATACCCCCAAACTGATAAGACTAAAAACATCCCCCAACTCATACACCAGCAAGCCTCTGAAGATCCTCAACATCACATGTGTCAAACACAAGGCCCGCGGGCCGAATCCGGCCCTCCAGGACATTTTATGTGGCCCTCGCACCTCTCAGAGCTGCAGTAGAGCTCCAGCCCTCCTACAGACCCTGCACTTTATGATTCCCAGTTCCACCCCCAGCTTCTTCCCAGCAGCAACACAAGGTAAGGGGGTGCACTTTGATGCAAGGGACATCTGATGTAAGGGGGGTGGGATACTCTGGACATCCAGTATTACAGATACAACCGGCCCTTTGAGGGCAATCATAATTCTGACGTGGCCCTCAATGAAGTTGAGTTTGACACCCCTGCTCAACATATTCCGCAGGAAACTCTCCGACCTCTATGCAGAGCCTTCTAGCTTTAGCCAACCCCGATTAGACTCTTTACTCTCTGGCATTCATCTCCTGTCCCTCTCCCGGGACCACAGAGTAGCTTTAGACCAACCACTCACGATAGAAGAAATAGTTTCAACTATTAAAACTTTAAAACCCCTTAAACACCCAGGCCCCGATGGCCTCTCGGCCACCTACTATAAACGATTTTCAGATCTTCTGGCCGCACTTCTTGTCACAGCTTTCAACTCACTCCTTAACCACTTCAGCCCCGGAAGGATTTTCCACTTTAGGACCAGAGCCCTTTTTGCGATTCGGCGCTGCGTGGCTTTAACTGACAATTGCGTGGTCGTGCGACGTTGTACCCAAACAAAATTTGCGTCCTTTTTTTCCCACAAACAGAGCTTTCTTTTGGTGGTATTTGATCATCTCTGCGTCATTTCTGATTGCCGCTATAAACAAAAGAAGAGCGACAATTTTGCAAAAAAACCCAAATTTCTTACTTTTTGCTAAAATACAAATCCAAAAATAAAATATAAAATAAAAATTTTTCACCGCTTTTGGCCGATTTATATTCTTCCTCATATTTGCGGAAAAAAAAATCGCAATCGGCGTTTATTGATTGGTTTGCGCAAAAGTGGCCGCGTTTACGGATGATGAGAATTCATTTTTGGGGTTTTTATTTATTTTTTTTTTTTTATGAGTAATGGCGGCGATCTGTGATTTTTAGCGGTACTGCGCTATTGGGGCGGACATGTCGGACCATTTTGACACTTTTTTGGGACCATTGTCATTTATACAGCGATCAGTGCTATAAAAATGCACTGATTACTGTGTAAATGCCATTGGCAGTGAAGGGGTTAACCTGCAGGGGGCGGTCTAAGGGTTAACTGTGATCCCTGGGCGTGTTCTTACTGTGGGGGGACTGCCCTAGCAGGGGAAGGGAAGTGATCACAGCTTCTGTGTAGAGGAAGGCTGTGATCACAGCCCTTCCCCCTTCACAGAACGGAGGTCCGTGTTTACTTACATGGACCTCCGTTCTTTTACTCCGGGGGGCATCGCGGGTAGCCGGCGGCGATCGAGGCCGCTGCACCCGCTCCCTGGCCCTCCCCGAACACAGTGAGCACGCGGGCGTGCCTCCGGCGGCGCACGCTCACAGTGCGCGATCTCGCAGCCGCCGTCAGATGATGGCGATTTGCGATATCGCACCACTTTGTCGCCGTCAACCTGCGGTTGGAGGTCGGCAAGTGGTTAAAGACCGACACTTCCGGCCCCAGTCCCTAACAGCGTCAATATCAATGATACCTAAACCTAATACCGACGAATCCTCTTGGTCCAACTATCGATCTATTTCAATTCTTAACAATACCAATTCAGAGTAACTCCAATATACACGGTCTTGAACTAGGAAACCACCAACATAAACTATGCTTGTTTGCCGACGATGTCCTAATGTTCCTAACAACCCCATTGACCTCCGCACCCAACCTCATGAAACTTCTTTCGTATTTCGGCCTACTATCTGGACTTCATGTCAACCCCCACAAATCTAAAGCCATGAACATATCGCTGCCACTGGCCCTACATACCCAATTAAGGGATTCCCTCCCATTTTCCTAGGCCACGACCCACTGTTAGGAAGAAAATCTGTGTCTAAAGTGGACTTTCTGCACCTATGCACACATGTCATGGATCTGCTAGCCAGCGCAGGGGTCACTAAGGGTTAACAATTGTGCAAGGTGATTTCATTGATTGGAGCCAAGCTGCCTTATTTAAACAGCTTAGCAGCACACAGACTCTGCTGTCTGATCTACAGTGTTTAGTGTGTGTGTTCCTGAGCTTCCTGTTGTCTGATTCCTGTTCCTGTGACCCGGCTTGTCCCGACCCTGCTTGATCTCCGCCTGCACTGACCTCGGCTACCCACGACCACTCTCCTGCCTGCTCCCTTGTACCCTTGCTGCCAGCCTGACAAACTCTGCCTGTGCCTGACCATTCTTCTGCCTGCTCCCTCTGTGCTGCACCGCCAGCTAGCTACCGACCCGGCCTGTACCACCACTCTATTCAACCAGCATGAGACTGGAAGCACCTCTTTAGTTGTCACCGGTGACCATCTCAAACCTCGTGCCATCCTCACTCCTGAGCCTCCTTCTGCTCTACCAGGGGTTTATGAATCAGGGTCTCAAGAGAGGTTACTCCTACATAAGCCAGACCTATCCACCAGGTACGTGACACCCACCTTACCTACCTGGGCATTAAATTCACGTCCAACCCAGCCGAACTATACTCAACCAATTACACCCCTATTGCTCTCCCACCTTACTAGCCTTATGTCCAAATGGGTATCTCTCCCCCTCTCATGGAGGGGCAGAATCATGGTTATTAAAATGTCTATCCTCCCAAAAATCCTGTACTTATTTAGAGTTCTCCCTACCAAAGTCCCACCGCATTATCTCCAGATACTACCAACGTAGGGCCTCCCATTTCATTTGGGGTTCAAATAGACCACGCCTACCCCCATGGACTCTCTACACCCCCCCCCCGCATACGAGGCTGCCTAGGTGTCCCTAATTTTGCTTAATATTACCCAGCAGCCCAGCTGGCCGTACTCCCCAAATACCATGCGGTAAAGGAAATTCACCTCTGGGTGGCCCTGGAATCTGTAGACTGTGATCCACTATCCACCGCCAATCTCCTTTGGCTACAACCATCTCACCGCCGTTACCTCCACAATCCAATTACCAAACACAGCCTGACCTTATGGGACCGGCTTAAAAAACACTTTGGCCTCCAATCACCCCACAATCCCCTACTCTCCTTTTTAAATAAACCTGCCTTCTACCCAGTTTGGACCTCTCCACACTCCTTCCTTAACTGGTCTAGGGCTGGACTCCTCCGGGCGCACCACTTATTCAGATCGAGCGCTATCACTCCCTTCCTTACCCTGTGTGAGACCCACCACCTACCTTCCAACAAAGTTTTCAGCTACATTCAGATAAAACATTTCTACACACAATACACCCCCCGCACAATTCTGTCCTCTCCCTCTCGCTGTTTGAACAGGCATGCCACACTGACCTCCACAAATGAGGCCTCATATCTGACCTATATGCATTGCTTTTATCTGCTACTACTTCTACACCCCCCACATATGTTGAGAAATGGGTAAAAGACCTACCTAAACTGGAACCAAATCTGGCAATCCACCAAACCCGCCTCACCTAACATTGTCGCCATGGAAACCAACTACAAAGTACTCACTAGGTCAGTGGTTCTCAACTCCGGTCCTCAGGACCCACCAACAGGCCAGATTTTAACTATTACCTTGGGGAGATGCAGATTAGAATACTGCAATCACTGAGCAGCAAATGATATCACCTGTGATGTATTTCAGTTATCATGCAAACCTGGCCTGTTGGGGGGTCCCGAGGGCCGGAGTTGAGAACCACTGCATTAGGTGGTACCTGGTCCCTTCCAGGATATCCAAATTTCACCCAAACTACCCTCCTACTTGTTTTCGTGGCTGCTCAGACCAAGGCACCAATATGCACATATTGTCTGATTGCCAGGGACCTATGAACTGAAGTCTTTCACTTACTGTCTCAGATGTTTGACACGTCCTTATTGCCTGATCCTGCAGTGGCTCTCTTAAACAGTAAACCCCCTACATTGACTAATAGACAGTTTAAACTTCTACTCTTTGTCACAACGGCAACCAAACAGTCCATTGCCAAAGCTTGGAAATCCACCACACTATCCATGGTCCCAATTAAACACTGGATCACCCAGGCGTTTATATACGCTAAAACTGAGGCTATCTACCTTGACAAACTCTCCATATTTGAAAAACTCTGGTGTCCATGGATCACTCATGGTCTTCCTCCGGGCTTTGACCAATAACTGATCATAGACAATGGGTGAAGTGACCCCACCTTGGCTGCACACCTTTAGGCTCCTCCGAACCAGCTCCCCCCTGGAGATTACCTCCCCCCCACACCCTCCTTCCCCATTTTTTCCTTCTTAAGGTCTTTCCCCTCTTTTCTTTCTTCTTCTCTCTTCCCTCCTCTTCCTACCACAAAAGCCATGATTAGCAGGAGGCCTTTGCTCCCCCACTTTGGCTAGGCCACCTAGCCGGATCCCAGCCAGGGAAGTAAACCCTCTGACTCCTGCCCTTGCTACTTTATTTGTTTTTATTTTAGAGCCGATTTCACTGGTTTTGTTTTAAGTGTTTCAACATCACTGGACACTATTTCCTCCTAAGGTATATGTTCAGACATCGCAAATACAAGGTGAACCGATCACATCTATACTCGATTGTAACACTCTGATTGTGACTTATCACCTATGTAAGGCTGTCATATATGAAAACTGTTCTGTAGCCGCTACTTTTTTCTCTCAAAAAATATTTGAACTGAAAAAAAAAAATTGTTATGGCATTCCCCTGTAATCCAGGTGCAGAAAAATTGGGCCTTGGGTGTTGCCGGTGCCCTAAATACAAAATATTGTTCTAGATTATGGACAAGAGGAATGGGAGTAGTGGAAGTCTTCAAGGGATCCCAGATCCCTAGCAAATTTAATCAATTGCATCAGCATCAAGGACTTGATAGCTGTTGATCCAGGACTGATTCATTTTTATAAAACCGAGTGGACAGGTGCATTCTTTGATCGGTTACGAACACTCCAGTAGCACTGAATGTCCGTTCAGAAAGCACGCTGGATGCAGGACAGGCCAGTAGCTCAATTGCATATTGAGCAAGTTCTAGCCATTGGTCCATCCTCAAGACCCAGTAACTGGATGCTCAGTTGGAAAGGTCTCCAAGTCTGCTCTTGCCCCTATATATTCCTGCACCATATAATGCAGACGCTGACGATGGTTGCTTGAACCTATCAGGCCTGGGTGCTTTGGACTGAAAATGTTTTTAAAGGCATCGCTCAGCCGGCCACCTTCTCCACCACTCTGCCTCTGAATGACCGAAGCTTCAGAAACACATTGTCCAGGGCCAGCAGCAGGACATGGTAACCTCCCAAGGTCCGGAAAGGCGTTGCACAAACTTTTCTTCAAGGTATCCTGAAGATGTTTCATCCTCTGCACTCTCTGCGCAGGCAGGATGAGTTCTGCAACTTTACTCTTGTAACGTGGATCAAGAAGGGTTGCCAGCCAGTAATGATCCCTCTCCCTGATACCACAAATCCTAGGGTCTTTTCACAGGCTTTTCAGAATCAGAGAACCCATGCAGCGTAAGTTTGAGGAGGCATGAGTGTCCTCTGGGTCACTGAGGATGGATGACATTATCAGGAACTACCTCCTCCCAGCCATGTACAACTCTGGGTTTCTGGGGCCTGAAAACCATGATCCCTTGAAGACTGCTACTTATTATACTCCACATCCATGCTGATCCAATCCTCCTCCTTCTGCTCCCCCCCCCCATGTTTTTGGCAGCTCTGCAGGAATACTTTCTGCATAAAGGGGGCTTTGAGAGGAAATGAAGTCCTCCTCTTCCTCCCTCTGTTCTGCCTCAAGTGCCCTGTCCATGATGCCATGAAGCGTGTGCTCCAGAAGGAATATTAGTGGGACAGTGCCACTGATGCATGCATTGTCACTGCTCACCATCCTTGTGGCCTTCTCAAATGGTGACAGGACAGTGCATGCATCCTTGATCATTAGCCACTGACGTGGCGAAAAAAGCCAAGCTCCCCTGAGCCTGTCCTGGTGCCATGCTCACAGAGATACTCATTGATGGTCCTCTGCTGTGCATGCAGCTTCTGCAGCATTGTCAATGTTGAGTTCCACCTGGTGGGCATGTCACAAATGAGGCGGTTGTTGGGCAAGTTGAATTCCGGCTGGATGTCAGCCGGGCACTGGCATTGTATGAACGCCGGAAATTATCACAGACTTTTCTGGCCTGCCTCAGAATATCTGGTAAGCCTGGGTACCTGGTCAAGAAACGCTGCACCACCAAATTCAAGATGTGTGCCAAGCATGGAACATGTGCCAACTGTCCCAGTCGGAGGGCAGAGAGAAGGTTGGTGCCATTGTCGCATACAACCATTCCTGGATCAAGCTGCCGTGTTGTCAACCACCTCTGAGCCTGCCCCCACAGAGCTGAAAGAATCTCTTCCCAGTGTGGCTCCTGTCCCCAAGACAGACTAACTCAAGCACCGCATGGCATCTTTTAGCCTAGCTGCTTGCATAGCCCCTTGAATGCTTAGGGAGCACTACAGGTTCAGAGGACAATACTGCAGAAGAGGCCAAAGAGGTAGAAGAAGGGGAGGATGTGGCAAAATCACCACCAGCTTTTTGGATGCATGGTGGCGGAACTATTTCCAAAACTAAACCCTGTCCTGCATCCTTCCCAGCTGCCAGCAGAGTTACCCAGTGCACTGTGAAGGAAAGGTAACGTCCCTGACCGTGCCTGCTGGACCATGAGTTAGCGGTAATATGAACCCTGCTGCTGACCGCACTGTTCAATGAGGCCAAAACATTACCTTCCACATGACGGTAGAGAGTTGGAATGGCCTTACGTGAAAAGAAATGTCTTTTGGGAACCTGCCACTGTGGGACAGCACATTCCACAAATTCACGAAAGGGGGCAGAGTCTACCAGCTGAATAGGCAGAAGTTGGACTGCTAGCAATTTGGCCAAGCTAGCATTAAGTCGCTGAGCATGTGGATGGCTGGGACAGTATTTCTTTTTACGGTTCAGCAACTGGGGTACAGATACTTGCCTGCTGAATTCACCAGATTGGCTGCAAGTACTAGTTGTGGCACGCATTGCTACACCTTCATTTCTCTAAGTGCAGGTTTTGGAGAAGACTGCAGGTATTGTAGGGCTGGAGATCCCAGATGAGGAGCAAGGAGGAGTCCACCTTGTTTTCTGGTGTGGGTTCTTCAGGTACTCTAGCCAACGGACTGCATGGCTGGTCGTCATATATCTTGTCAAGACAGTAGTGCCCAAGCAGCTGCAGTCCTGGCCGTGCTCGACCCGCTTCAGACATAGATTGTAAATGGCAATGGTGCGATCTACTGCACATGTGCTGAAAAATGCCCACACCAAAGAAATTTTGGAAGTCAGCAGGGAGGCAGCAGCGCCCTGCACCTGTGGAGCTCTGTGGTCTGATGCAATTGGGTGGCTGCCCTTAAAGCGGAGTTCCACTCGTTTTTTGTTTATTAAAAGTCAGCAGCTACGAAAAGTGTAGCTGCTGACTTTTAATAAACAGTAACTTACCTGTCTCTTACCTGCCCGAAGCCTCGCTCGTCTCCCCCCTCCTCCCGACGGCCGCGCCATTCCAAGTGTGGGCACCCGGCCCCGCTTCACGGCCGGGCACCCACTGCGCATGTGCGAGTCGCGCTGCGCATTCTTAGTGGCCAGGCAATCTTCTGGGACCTGTGACGTGTCCCAGAAGATTGCCAGGAGGGAGGGGCCACCTAGGAGGAGAGGAGGAGTCGCCTAGGCGGCCCAGAGGCGGAAGGTGGAAGAGGGACAGGAAGTCCCTCTGAAACCTGGGTACACACTCCCCCCCCAAAAAAATTACATGCCAAATGTGGCATGTAAGGGGGTGAGGAGTGCTTAAAGCGGAAGTTCCATTTTTGGGTGGAACTCCGCTTTAAGCTGGACCCTGGAGGACATCCTGCCTTGTTGGAGTTGGCCTCCTCCTCCTCAGGGAGGGGGAACATGACTGCTAGTTTCTTGTCCTTTTGTGGCACCCCCTGTCTCTAGGCTCATGCTACTCCCTTCCTCAACCTGGGAACCAACATCGGATCCTCCAAACTGCTCAGGTGACTCCTCGGTACATGATGGTGGGGCTAGAGAAGGAGTAACTGTGGACAAGGATCCGGTGGAATAGGCTGCTTTGCCAGATGCGTTGAAGGCAAACTTGTATGAGTTTGGGTGACAGAGGATGAGGACGGCTTTGTTATCCACTCCACCAACTGTTTTGCATGTTGTGGCTCAATAGCATGTCCAACAGCAGAAAAAAAGGACAACCTGCAGAAGATGCACCACGTCCGCCGCCACCACTTTTCACTGAAGACACAGAGGCTGCTTGCCCTCTTTTAGTGGCATGGGAGCGTCAGCCTCTCCTTTGTGGCCTTCCTGACATGATGGGTATTTTTTTAACACCGCACTGCACTGTACTGTATACCGTACACCCCCGAATGCACCGATATATAGTGTACACTCAATACGCTGCGTGTATATCTGGATACATTAGACTGTATATATTTGAAGACACCACGTCAAGTAGTGTGCTATATACCGTACTTCCCCAAATGCACCGATATATATTATACACTCAATACGCTGTGTGTATATCTGTATACACTAGACTGTATTTTTTTTTTTTCTCAATATGTGTATTGATATATAAAAAGGCATAACATTGAATGTTACATTGTACAAAAATCTTTAGATATATATAGAAGTAAGTATAGGCTAGATAATTAGGTAGATAGTGCTCAGATAAATAGCCGTCAAGGCTTAAAAAAACAGCAATTAAGATATAAAATGAACAATTAACAACTTTCATCTTAGGTAGTATTATCAGAACCGATCACAAGTATTATCTAGGCAAAGTTTAAGATAGAGTGTAGTTCAAAGGAAAGGTCTGTGGATAAGATAAAGTAGGGAAGGAATAGGATAAGGGTTAGGCAGGGTTTAGAGTGGGGTATAAATTGGCTGTGTGTGTAACGGAATATGGAGTCAACCAGGTAATGAGTCAGCTGAAAAGGTTTTTGTAAATCTCTGTGTGTTTAAATATGAACCATTGTTTCCAGATAGTATGGAGTTGTTCAGTTGAATCTCTCTTGATTGCAACTGTCTCTTCCAAAAATCTGATGTCATTAATTTTATCAATCCAGTCCTTAATTGAAGGGATAGTTGTTGATTTCCAATGAAGTGGAATAAGTGTTTTGGCAGCATTGAGGAGATGTCTGGTTAGACTATTTTTGTAGGATTTGTAAGAGGCATTATTTATATGTAGAAGGCAGCATGCGGCATCTAGGGTGAGGGTGGTGTCAGTGATCTTTTTTATCCAGTATATGACCCTATTCCAGAATGCTTGTATAGGCACACATTCCCACCAGATGTGCAGGAAAGTGCCCTTTTCTTTATGACATCTCCAACATCTATCCGAGAGCAGATTGTTCCATGTTTTAAGTTTTACTGGTGTAATGTACTAGTGGGTGCGAATCTTATATGCATTCTCTTGTAGCTTCGTGCTTAATGAGCATTTGTGGGTAAAGACAGCCGCTTTCTCCCATTGTTTGTCGGAGATCGTAACTTTTAAATCCTTTTCCCAACGTGTTTTGCATACATCTGTTCTTTCGGAAGAAGGCTGTGAGAGCCATTTATATGCCATGGATGTGCAGTTACTTATGGGTTTCTGCTCTAGGCAAAATTTTTCAAAGCCTGTGAGGTCTCTCATCAGTGCATTTTTTTGTTTATTATTCTGGATAAAATCATATATCTGGAGATAGTTCCAAAAAGGCAATTGGTTCTGGATAAACAGTTGACTTAGCTCCGAAATATTTTTAATTTTACCCCTAGAAATGCAGTGCCAAACAAGTAGGGGGTTGTTGGAGGCTAAAGGTGTGAGATTAAACCTATTTATCCCTGGTATGAAGTCTGGTTTTTGCAGTAATGGGGTCAATGGGCTTGGTGAGGAAGAGATATTGTGTGAAGAAATGATTTTGTGGAAAATATTCAGAGTAGTAGATATCAAAGGGTGATTAGCTATGTTAGGTGGGTAATTTTTGGGTGTTTGACCAAGGCAGGAAGTGGATTGGGTTGATCTGTCCGTTTACCTCAAGCTTAACCCAGTCTTTATTCTTATGATGGCAATGCCAGTCAATGATTCTTGTTAGGTGGGTAGCAAAGTAATATTTCTTATAATTGGGTATCCCCAATCCTCCTTTTATTTTGTCTAGGTGAAGAAGTTTCAGATTGATTCTCGGATTTTTTATCTGCCCATAGAAATTTTCTCTGTTTGTGTGTTAAGTTTAGGAAGAAGGCTCGCGGAAGTGATATTGGAAGAGCGTGAAACAGATACATTAATCTAGGGAGAAGAACCATCTTCAATATAGCAGCCCTGCCGAACCACGAAAAGTTTTTAGTGTTCCAGCTGTTGAGATCTTTCCCTATATTCTCAAGAATAGGTAGAAAATTCTGGGCATAAATTTGGTCTAATTTGGGGGTTAATCTTATTCCTAAGTATTGGAGGCTGGTATTTTCCCATTTGTATGGGCAATTTTCGTTAGTTAGTTTCACTATCGATTTTCTCAAGGAGAGGTTCATGGCTTCGCATTTTTTGTGGTTAATTTTAAAGTTTGCAGTATATCTAAACAGCTGGAACCATTTGTTTAGATTGGGAATGGTGATGTGAGGTTGGGAAATGAAAAACAGCATATCATCTGCATAGGCTGCAGTTTTGTATTCTGTTCCCTCAATTTTAATCCCATGTATATCTGGTTGTAAGTTAATGATTCTAATTAGGGGTTCTAGTGTAATAATGAAGAGGATTGGGGATAAAGGGCATCCCTGTCGGGTCCCGTTTTTAATTTGAATCGGTTCAGAAAAGGTGTCGTTAACTCTGATTCTAGCACTAGGATTGGAATATAAGTTATTGATCCAATTCATTATTTTCTCTCCAAAGCCTATATAATCGCAGGTAGTCGTCATGTAATCCCAGGCGATTCTGTCAAACGCTTTTTCAGCGTCAGTTGACAGTAACATGGCCTCTATTTTGTCTAAGTGTGCTCTGTGAATCAGGTTTAATGATTTTATGATGTTATCCCTGGCCTCCCTGCCAGGCATAAAACCTACCTGATCTGGTCCAATAATTTTACTCAAAATGGGTTTGATCCTGTTAGCCAGAATCTTTGCCAGAATTTTGAGGTCAAGATTTAGTAATGAGATGGGTCTGTAATTTGAACAATCCGTAGGGTCCTTGTCTTTTTTCGGAATAACAGTGATGTGGGCAAGAGCAAAATCTCGAGGGGGGAGGGTCTGGTTATGAGTCAGGTGGTTGAAGGCTAAAGTGAGGGGTTTGTTTAGGGATCTTTCGAATGTTCTATAATATATTGACATGAAGCCGTCTGGTCCTGGGCTCTTTCCAGGTTTCATATCTGTAATGGCAGAAGTGACTTCTTCACTTGTGATAGTTTGGTTAAGGGAAAGTGTCTCATCGGCAGAGAGTTTAGGGATTTTGCTGTCGTTAAGGAATTTTTGAATGACTTGTTCTCTAGTACCTATACAGTCTGTCGGTTTGTTTTGTGGAGGAAGGTTGTACAATTTAGAATAGAAATTATAGAATTGTTGGGCAATTTCTGAGTCGTATATAGGTTTACCTTGTTTGTCCCGTATGCAGTGTATGTTTCCTGTGTACTGAGATTCTTTAAGGGCTCTAGCTAGATATTTGCCACTTTTGTCTCCTGATTCGTAGTAAATTGATTTTTTCAGATAGAGTGCTCTTCTTTGGTTGCGGTCTAATATATCTTGTAGCTCTTTCCTTCTGTCTAATAATTCCTGCTCTACAGCTTGTGATAGTGATTGTTTGTGTTGTGCTTCAAGGGTGTTAATTTGAGAGATTATGTTATCCAGGTTTTTTTCTCTTTCCCTCTTTTTCCTTGAGCCTGTCTTGATAAGTTCTCCTCTAATAACACTTTTGTGGGCTTCCCAGATTATCATAGGTGAAAGATCTGGGGTATTGTTCAATTTGAAGTATTCAGTAATAGAGGTGCCAATGCTGTCCTGAGTTTCCCGATCTGTCAGCAGGGCAGCATTGAGCCTCCAATTAGGATTATTCTTTGTGGATTTCTGCGTCGAGAATGATACTGAAATGGGTGCGTGGTCAGAAAGTGTGATTGTACCTATGTCTGCTCTGGATACCTCAGGTAAATCTCTCTGGGAGATAAATATATGATCTATTCTGGTGTATCGCTTGTGGGGTGCCGAGTAAAATGTAAAGTCCTTGGTGGTGGAATGTAGGGATCTCCATGTATCTACCAGACTTAGGGATTGTAAGAGTACCTTGATTTTTTTAAGAATTTTGTATGCTAGATAAGTTTGTCCGGAGGACGTGTCTTGGATCGGGTTAAGAGGGATATTAAAGTCGCCTCCCATTATTATACGTCCTTTGGCAAAACCTTTAAGTTCGTCCGTGACGTGACGACAGAAGGATAAGTGTGCCTTGTTGGGGAAGTACACATTTGCGATGGTCGTGGGTTTCCCATTAAGGTTGCCTTTTAGGAAGATGTACCTTCCATTGATATCTATGTGCTGTTGTTCTATTTGGAATGAGGCATGTTTGCTCAGGAGTATAAAGACTCCTTTGGTCTTGGCTGATTTGTTAGTAGCATGGAAGGCCTGTGTAAAGTATTTATCTGTTAGTTTAGGAATTTGGGCTTCTTTAAAATGGGTCTCTTGAAGCAAAACTATCTTGGGTTTTCTTTTGCGTAGTTCCCTGAGAATTTTGTGTCGTTTTTCGGGGATGTTGAATCCATTTACATAGTGGGATATTAGGTCAGGGGAAGTGCCTAGCCCTGAATAAGCCATGAGTGGCGATGGATAAAACGGTGGGGAGAGAAAGGGAAGAGAAAGAAGAGATAGTTAGATAAGTAGTGGAGGAAGGGTAGTGTGAAAAAGGAGAGGAAGAAGAAAAGAGAAGAAGAAAAGAGAGATCCAGAAGTGGAGAAAGATTAGGCAAATCTGGATTAACAAAACTTGGATAGTTCAAGGATTATATGTTTTGCCTTCAGGTTGATTGCCAAAACCAACCTGAAGGTATTAAAAAGTGGAGTAAATTTAATATAAGGTTCACTTTAATGAGATTAAATCTCTTGGGGGTAAGTAGAAGGTGACGCAAGGGAAGATGAATTGTGCTTTAGAATGTCTTAATGTTGATTGGATATTTGTAAATATATTGGAGCTCTTATCCATTAGGGACAGGCTCTACCTCCCTGTTTTAAAAGAAGAAAACTGGGCGAGATGAGAGGTTATAAGTTGAGTGCGGCTTATTGCGAATGGTAAGAATAGCAGGGCCGATAATCATTTATGGGGTTAGAGGGAATTGTGCAAACATTAATCCTTGAGATTAAGATGACGAATATGTATTCTATTAACAATTAGAGTTGAGCGAACCCGGACTGTAAAGTTCGGGTCCGTACCGAACTTTGGGGTGTCCGGGACCCGGACCCGGACTTTTCAAAAAAAGTCCGGGTTCGGGTCCGGGGTTCTGGTAATTTTAATGAAAAATTTTAAAAATGCTGTAAAAAAGCCCAGGAAGGTCCTAGAGGTCTGCAAAAAGAAGGGAAATGTGGGTAAGGGTGGGACAAGTGCCCTACAAAGAAATGGGGACAGTGAAATAACTTTAAATATTTTTAAAAAAATAAAAACATAAAAATGCAAAAATGGAGATCATCTTCAAAATGGGTCTGAAAAGTATTAATTAACATTAGAGGCCATAGAACTGTTCTAAAATCATCTTTAAACTATGCCCAAAAAGTATAAATAAGCCCAGAGTACCCATATCACTGTTCTGCAAAATGTGTGTATCA
>BLSH010014152.1:101120-143646 GCA_018402905.1 Glandirana rugosa | reverse complement strand
ATGTTCCTAGTGTCATCCTTACTATTTACTTAGGCGTTGCTAGTTAATTTATTTACCCCCCCGGTGATCTTTGATCTTTTATGTTCAAGTAGATCTCCACCTCTCAAAGGTTGCCTACCCCTGCTCTAAATGCTGCATCACCCCCGGTTGTGAGAACTTGCAGCGCAGACCCTTTTATTTAAATGGGTTGCATTTGGTGAGCGGTAGTGCAGGCTTGTGGGGGCCCTAGTGCATTACTTTGCCCAGGGGCCCATGATGCTATTAAGATGGCCCTGGACACAGATGATACACCTCCCACAGAGGACAGCTTGTCTTTACCTCTGGGCAGCCTGGCACACATGAGCGACTACATGCTGCAGTGCCTACTCAATAACAGCAGAGTTGCCCACATTTTAACTTGTGCTGATTACTGGGTGGCCACCCTGCTGGATCCCCGTTACAAGGACAACGTGCCATCCTTAATTCCCTCACTGGAGCATGATCGGAAGATGCGCGACTACAAGCGCACACTGGTAGACGCCCTGCTGAGGGCATTCCCAAATGACACCGGGGGCTCAGCTGAAGCACAAGGCGAAGGCAGAGGAGGAGGAAGAGGTCGCCAACGCAGCTGTGGCACCGCCAGCACCTCAGAAGGCAGGGTTAGCATGGCCGAAATATGGAGAAGCTTTGTCAGCAGCACGCCACCACAAACAGCACCACCAGCTGATAGCCAACGTCTTAGCAGGAGGCAGCATTTCAGCAACATGGTGGAACAGTATGTGTGCACACTCCTACACGTACTGACTGATGGGTCTGCCCCATTCAACTTCTGGGTCTCCAAATTGGGCACATGGCCTGAGCTTGCCCTTTATGCCTTGGAGGTGCTGGCCTACCCTGCGGCCAGTGTATTGTCTGAACGTGTGTTTAGTACGGCAGGGAGCGTTATCACAGACAAGCACAGCCGCCTGTCCACGGCCAACGTGGAGAAGCTAACCTTTATTAAAATGAACCAGGCATGGATCCCACAAGACTTGTCTGTACCTTGTGCAGAATAGACATTCAGATTGGCCTCACACAGCCATTGGCATCCTTTTTTTTTAATATGTCTCAATATTTTGGGGGCTACCCCAATTCTAAAAAAAAACAAACAAACAAAAAACTGTGTTGGTTACCTCCTCCTCCACCACCGCCACTTCCACCTACACTGCCACGGTCATGGCCTAGTCAACCTCTGGGCTCCTACTCCACATCCACCTCCTCCCATTTTTATTTTTTTATGTGATTTTAAGTTATTTCCCTATCCACATTTGTTTGCAGGGCACTTGTTCTACTCGTACCCCCATTTTGCTTCCTTTTGCAGCCTTCTAGCCCTTTCCATGACTTTTTTACAGCCATTTTTGTGCCCAAAAGTTTGGGTCACCATTGACTTCAATGGGGTTTGGTGTCCAGGGTCAAGTTCGGATCGAGTTTGGTGCCAAACCCGAACGGTTTCACGAGGTTCGGCCGAACCCGATGAACTCAAACATCCAGGTGTCCGCTCAACTCTAGTGCCGGGAGCTGGTAATACATTACAGCCGCAAGCAAGTTTAAATGACTTTTTTCCTTTCGAAATGTCATTTTGCTGTGGCACGATTCTTCACATCGCACAGATGCGCCACTTTACAGCCAGACTGAGGGGATCCCCCCAAGCACGATATTTAACCACTTGCCGACCTCCGTATGCAGAATGACGGCCGGGAAGTGGTTCAGTTATCCTGACTGGGCCTCATATGACCTCAGAATAACATGCCGGTGCGCACCCGTGGGGGTGCGCATCGCCGTGATCGTTGGTGTGGGGGATCAGTCTGACCCCCGCATTACCAATCTCAATAAAGCGTTTCCATCAGAAGCACTTTACCATGTAATCAGCCAATCATGGCTGGTCACAGTGTAACTCAGGAAAGCCATTTATCGGCTTTTCCTGTGCTCGGGTCTGCAGACCTGAGAAGTGGAGAGCCGATCGGCTGCTCTCCTGACAGGAGGGGTCTGTGCTGATGATTTATCAGCACAGCCCCCCTAGGATCCTCACTCTAGACCACCAGGGAGCCTGCCTAGGGACCACCAGGGATGTGCCCACCCAGGACCACCAGGGAGCACATCAGGGACCACCAGGGAGCCGATCCTGACCACCAGGGAGACCACCCTAGACCACCAGTTAAGGGGCATAGTGCCCAATATTGATGGCACTCAGTGCTACCTTCAGATGCCACCCTAGACCACCAGGGAATGTGCCCCTGTCAGTGCATCTGCCCACCATTGCCCACCAGTGCCCCTATCAGTGTGTACCAGTGCCACCTACAAGTGCCATCTACCAGTGCCACCTATCAGTGCCCATCAGTGCCACCTATCAGTTCCCAGTGCCGCCTATGAGTGCCAATCAGTGTCGTCTATGAGTGCCCATCAGTGCCGCTTATCAGTGTCCATCAGTGCTGCATATCAGTGCCCGTTAGTGCTACATATCAGTGCCACTTATCAGTACCCATCAGTGCTGCTTATCAGTGCCGCCTATCAGTGCTCATCATTGCTGCATAGAAGTGCCTCATCATCAATGCCGTCAGTGCCACCTCATCAGTGCCAATCAGTACCGCCTCCTCAGTGCCCATCATTGTAGCCTCATCAGTGCCCATCAGTGATGGAGAAAATGTACTTATTTACAAAGTTTTGTGTTAGAAACAGAGAATTTTTTTTTTTCAAAATTTTTATTTTTTTATTTGTAGCGTGAAAAATAAAAACCGCAGAGGTGATCAAATACCACCAAAAGAAAACTCCATTTGTAGGAATAAAATGATAAAAAATTTGTTTGGGTACAGTGTTGCACGACCGCGCAATTGTCATTCAAAGCGCAAAAGCACTGAAAGCTGAAAATTGGTCTGGTAGGAAAGTGTTCTAAGTGCATAGTATTAAAGTGGTTAAAGGAATTTTGCATTTTTATTGTTTCACTTTAAGCATTATTAAAATCACTGCTCCTGAAAAAACGATTGTTTAAATTTTTTTTTTTTTTAATTGATACATGTCCCCCCAGGGCAGCACTCCATATACTTTTAATGTCAAATAACTTGCATACAAGCTTTCAATGGAGGACTGGATTTTGCAAGTTCGAGCCACATTGACTCTCACTGTTCCCGCATATGTGATCTGACAATGTTCACCGGCAATAGCGCACTGTTCCGTTTGCATATTGACCCAGTTTCTGAGAGTTAAACTCTTAATTGCCTTTAATTGGGCGCTTTTTTCATGCACCACAGGAGCGCATATTGGCGCTATAGTAAATTACCCCCAATGAGTCTTTCACATCACTGTGAAGGAATTTTGACCCACTCTTGTTTGCAGAATTGGTTTAATTCAGCCACATTGGAGGCTTTTCAAGCATGATTGGCCTGTTTAAGGTCATGTCACAGCATCTCAATTGTATTTAAGACTGAACTTTGACTAGACTACTCAAAAACCTTAATTTTGTTTTATTTTGAGCCATTCAGAGGCGGACTTGCTATTGTGTTTTGGATTATTGTCCTGTTGCATAACCCAAGGTCATGAACTGAATGAATGAAACATTCTCCTTCAGGATTTTCTGGTAGAGAAAAAAATTAATGTTTCCATTAATTATGGTAAGTCGTCCAGATCCTGAATCTGCAAAGCAGCCCCAGACCATCACACTACCACCACCATGTTTGTCTGGTATGATGCTCTTTTTATGAATTGTTTTGTTATTTTACTCCAAATGCAACGGGATGCGTCCCCTCCAAAAAGTTCAACTTTTGTCTCACCAGTCCACAGAATACTTGCCCTAAAAGTTTGGGGATAATCAAGATGTTTTTGGCAAATGTGAGATGAGCCTTTTTGTTCTTTTTGGTCAGCAGTGGCTTTTGCCTTGGAACTCTACCTTGGATGCCATTTTTGCCCATTCTCTTTCTTATTGTTGAATAATGAAAAGTGACCTTAACTGAGGCAAGTGAGGCCTGCAGTTCTCTAGATGATGTTCTGTGTTCTTGTATGACCTCCTGAATGAGCCGTCATTGTACTCTTGGAGTCATTTTGGTAGGCTGGCTACTCTTTTTATGAGTAATTTTAGTAGGCTGGCCGTTCTTGGTAAGTTTCACCACTGTTCCAAGTTTTCTCCATTTGTGGATAATGGCTTTCAGCGTGGTTCACAGGAATCCAAAAGCCTTAGAAATGGCTTTGTACCGGATACCCCACAAAACTTCAGGCCTATCTCCCTGCTAAATAAGATTTAAAGATCTATGCTAAGATCTTATCGGGTAGACTGGACAAAGTAACACCATCCTTGATTAAAGCAGACCAAGTAGGCTTTGTAACAGGTAGACAGGCCCCAGATGGCACAAGAAGACTTCTTGACTTCATCAAAATAGTAGAAAATTGAAATACGCCCACAGTAATCCTGATACTTGATGCCGAGAAGGCATTTGATAGGTTGCACTGGGGGTATCTCAGCGCAACCCTACAAAAGTTTGGTCTACAAGGATTCATACTATCAGCAATATCGGCTTTATATACTAAACCCTCAACCACAGTGTTTATGTCAAATGCAATATCTGATAAATTTTATATCACTAATGGCACTCGCCAGGGTTGTCCGCTATCTCCGCTCATATTTTCCATTCTGATGGAGCCCCTGGCGGAGGCTATTAGATGTGATCACAACACAGCAGGAATTGAAATAGCAAATTACAACCATAAAATAGGATTATTTGCAGACGATGTAGTGCTAACATTATCCAATCCGGCTTCTCCCCTGGATAGAGTACAAGCTTTATTAAAAAATGATGGCTAAGTTTCATATTATAAATTAAATGTTTTTGAAACGTGTATACTTCCACTGAATTTCCCAAGTAAACAAGTAGAACATTCGAAACAATGCTACCCCTTCCAATGGATGTGGAAAACGATCCCATAGTTAGAAATCAATCTAGCATTTCCCACATCACACACCTATGCAGCCAACTTTTCTAACCTACTAAATACTATCAAAAACAACCTAAAGCATATCTCCTCCTATGAAATATCAAGTATGGGAAAAGTGTCTGCCTTAAAGATGTTAGTACTACCTAAATTCATATATTATTTCAGGACTATACTGAATTGTCTCCTGGGTCCTTTTTTACCCAGGTTGACAAATTATTTAGACATTTTATATGGAAAGGAGGCATGGCGAAAATATCTTACCCAATTATGCAAAGACACAGGTTCCAGGGAGGAACTAGCTTCCTTGTCATACTCCACTATCAATACGCTGCTATCTTAGACCAGATGAAAGCATGGTTTGATCCACAAACCGGGAAACTGTGGGTACACATTGAGAAGGCAGTCTTAGGCCACAGGAACTTACCTTCCCTGTTACTGGCCAAATTAACAAATGTAAAGACCTTCCACCCAATTTTTCCCTCAATAACAGCCACCGTGTCTGCATGGGAACGCTTGAATCTAAGTACTCTAAAGGATGACCAAAAGCGCCATGACAATTTACCACAAATATATGAATTTTTAATACCAAACTTCCGAAGTGCCCCATGGCTTCAAAAAAAACATACTAACCTATAAATAACTATTATCTAGCCAACCAATACCTAGCTCCTTTGCAGTTATTCAATTACAGCAGTTCCATAAATATCATCCCGAAGTACACAACAAAATTCAAAATGATATATGGATATATCTGACAGGAAATTTTAACAATCCTAAAGGGTTATCATGGTTCTACTCCCGCATTCAACATAGCAAAGCACTGGATAAAACATCCGATATGTTAAATTGGGAGAAAGAACTTGATCTTTCATTCACTATCAAAGAATGTCAAGCAGCCATCCACTCATGTTATCATTACTCCCATTGTGTAAATCACTGGGAATTAACGTTAAAAATCATTCATAGAAGCTATCTAACCCCGGTCAGATTGTCTCTAATATTCCCTACAGAGTCAAGTGAGTGTTGGAGACTGTGTGGATCTAGAGGTAGCATAAAGCATATACTATGGAACTGTAAAAGTATTCGTAGCCTCTGGAATGAAGTCTTTAAACTAATATCCTCAGTAACTTTGGTATTCATTATACCCTCCCCGCAACTAGCTTTGCTGAACTTATCTATCAATTTTATACCAAATTCTAGTAATGGTAACCCAAATCTTAATAGTGGCCCACTTAACTATAACATCTTAATGGAGGACAAGGAAAATACCTAATATGAATGAATTAATCCAAAGCGTAAAAGCCCAATATACTTATTAAAAATTCTTTGCAACACAAAATAGCAACTTAACCTCATTCAGAAGCCAATGGTCTCCTTGGATCGAATGCTTCCCTGAGAGTGCATAGGTTTATAAATAACACAGGTCATGTATATTCCAAGCATGCGTAAATCTTCTAGTACAGCACAGCTTATTCTATATGTTTACTTTAAGTTCACCTTAATTTTAAGTTGAATTGTTTTTCATCGTTTAATATCTAAACAGCAACCTTCATACAGCTATTGGAATTTGATGACATATAAATTCTCACTTATGTACAAGAATCAAGGGTACATGGCTCCACATTGTGCAGTAAGATGTGCATACTCTCCTGACGAAACTGCGAGGCCCGGACGGGCTTTTCAAACACTTGTTTATTCTATTGATGTTATTGTCATGTCATTGTTACTGCTGTAACTTTAACTTTGTGAAAATTCAATAGAAAACAATTGAAAATAAATGGCTTTGTAACAACTTCCAGACTAATACATGTCAGTTAATTGGTTTCTTATCTGTTCTTGATTTTCTTTAGATCACTGCATGATGTGTTGCTGTGTGAGATCTTTTAGCGTGCTTCACATCCTCAGAAAGTATTTAAGTGATTTCTTGATTCAACAGGTCTGGCATTAATCAGGCCTGGATGTGGCAAGTGAAATTTGACTCAGCTTTCCAAAAAGTGTGGTTAGTCACAGTTCATTTGTGATTTAGCAAATGGGGGGGGGGGGGGCAATTACATTTTCACATAGAGCCAGGCACCCAGCTTTTTTCCCTTAATACATTAAATCATCATTTAAAACCTGCATTTTGTATTTACTCAGGTTATCATTGTGTAATATTAAAATTAGTATGATAATCTGAATTATTTAAGTATTACAAATATGCAGAAAAATTAAAAATCAGGAAAGGGCCAAATGCTTTTTCATAGCACTGTAGGTACATTTCAGATTTAAATAATAACTGCCAAATGTCCAATGAACTCCCCAATAAGGACCTCATTATGTACCTGTGCCATAACTGGTCAGGGCACAGGTGCATGGCAAGGTCCTCACTGGAAAACAAATGCTATTTCCATCACTTTAGGTACAGGTTGCCAAATGATGGGACTCATTTTGAGCCCATCGCCATCCCTGTATATGGAGATAAGCATAATCAACAAACATGTTGTTCCACCACAAACTGATTGCAGAATTTCTTAACAGTAGAGATGCCCCTATCATGTGTTATGGAACAATATAGTGCCTCAATTTCTGACCCAATCAACAAAGCTCCACCTGACATAATCATACCTTCTAAAATAGGAAAAAAAGAGGGTTGTCTTTAATAAAAGACTGGAGACTAACTACATGATTCAGTAAAATGCTCACTTTCTTGGTCAGCGGGCCTCTACTAGAAATGGTAGGCCTACCATGGGAGCCATGTAGTTTCTTCTACATAAAAAAACAGTAATCATTTGAGATAATTGGGGGGGGGGGGGGAGAGGGCGGGTTACTAAAACTGGTGCAGGTAACACAGAAACATAGAAAAGTGACTGCAGAAAAAGACTGAGTAGTCCATCGAGTCTGCCTTTTTTTTTTTGTTTTTTTTAGAAAAGACTATAGAAAAATAGAAAAGTGTGCATGACAGCCAATGAGCTTCTAACTTCAGCGTGGTCAATTAAGCCTTGGCAATTAAACCTGGAATCTGATTGATTTCTAGGCATGTGCAATGGTCCGAATACAAATTCTGACAAATTTTTAGTTATTTGGAGATTCGATGTATCCGAATCTCTGAATGATGTAGTAACAAATAGTAATGAATTTCATTGAAATCCATTAGAATTGGTTTGGTTTATTCATTTTCACACAAATTACAACTTTTCAGAATGATTAGAATTTAGTTAGGTTGAAAAATGACTGACCGATTCGAATTCTGTGTGAAGAATAGCTGGTTGTTAAGCAATGGACCGAGAAGGTGGCCGTCCGCGTCCTTAACATCCATGGCTCATCATCTGTCAGCTGGCTTCCCCACTGACAGATGATTGTAAAGAAAAGAATGCCAGCATTGCCTGGCCATGCTAAAAATGTAAATAAAAAGGCATGAGGTCCCCCCAAAATCCATAACAGACCCTTATATGAGCATGCTGCCCAGCAGGTCAGGAAGGGGGGGGGGGCGAGCGAGCGCCCCCCCTCCTGAATCATACCAGGCCACATGCCCTCAATATGGGAAGGGGGTGCTTTGGGGCAGGGGGGCTCTGCCTCCCCCCCGAAGCATCTTTTCTCCATGTTGCTGAGGACAAGGGCCTCATCACCACAACCACAACTGGTGGTTGTGGGGGTCTGCGGGCAGGGGGCTTATCAGAATCTGGAAGATCCCCACCATGTGAATAAGTATCGGGTACATAGTGCTCCTACCCATTTACCAAAAAAGTGTCAAAAAGTAATAAAATTAAAGAGACAGTTTTTGACAAATCCTTTATTAAAAAATAAAAAAACGGTGTCCCACGATATAGATCCATCGTCAATCATGCCGCCCGCTAAATAAAAAGACGCTCTCACTGACATGGAGGCCATCTGGAAAGCAGGGTGAGCCAATGACATGTTCGTGGCACATTTCAAAGCTTGAGCACTCAGAAGCTCAGGACACGGTTCTTTGTCAAGCTTGACAAAGGAGCACGCATGAGTCCTGGGCTTCCTGAGCTTCCACTCCTGGGTCTCCTCTATCTCTCCACCACCCAGCCAGCTGAGTACACAGCGAGAGAGCGGCAGAGATCACCCCAGCGTGAGCTCTCAATTATCCCATCAAACCTGAGCTTGACTTACGTGTCTGTTTTAACTTCATACATGTAAGTGGAATTTTACTGTTTTGCTAATAAACCTCCTTACAGTTTACATTCAGAGGGCCTGTGCTTTTTTTCTTTTGCATATCTCCAGCACATGTGCTTGATGCATGTTTAAAACATTATTCTCCAAATAGATATTACAGAATTTTGTATATAGAAAAGTATGTATAAAGCATAACCATCAAAACGCCAAAAATATTTTTAGACTTTGTACAAAAGATGGTTAGGTGTTGTAAAATTATAAAATAATTTAATAATTAAGTTATTTCTTCACATATATTGAAGACTATAAAGGCTGGCTACAAAGCAACAAAGCACACTTACAAGCAAAAGACTGCAATAGAAGATATGACAACTGACAATAGAGAATAAAACAACAGATTGCCTTGAAATGTTTGGTAAAGCTGTTCTTGTATCTGTTGTATATTATACTTTTATTCTTCTAGGACAATGTGAAGAAGCAGGCTGTGGTACTCCGTGTTTTATTACTAAAAGAAAGCTTTTATTTGGGTTTGGCAATATTCAGGAAGGAAATATTACTATTGGTGGAATATTCTCAGTAAGCAATTTTTATTATAAACAATACATGCATTTTAACTCTACTTTCTTGGCTTCTTGCTACATGTAAGTACTGTACTCTTTTTTTTTTTTCACAAAGTATTTTATTGGATCATTTTCAAAGAACAGGTGTTGCATTGTATAATACAGCATTCAGTATCGGTTCATTACAACACAAACATGAACATATGAAAGAGAATATCAGTAAGTGGTGTCATATAACATATAAGAAAGTAAGTAATAAGTCAATGTGCTCATTGAGAGAAGGTCTAACATGAACAGTTTAGTGGACATAAAGGCTAATAGGTAGTCGATGCGGTGCAGTGTATCTCAAACTGGTAGAGAGGTACAGTGGAGGGCCAACCACAAGGGTTGGATTCAGGTGAGACAACTCGCTTTAGGATGGTTTATCCATAATTTCCAGTGTTTTCGAAAGGTTGGGAGACTCAGATTTGCTTTAGCAAACATGTATTCCCAGAGGAATTGAGTGTTGAGAGTAGTTACAATTTCAGCACATGAGGGAGGAGTGGTTGATTTCCAATGCCTGGCTAGAGTTAGACAGGCGGCAATAAGGGCATGAGAGACAATCACATGGGTTAGCTTGGGTAAGGTTTCCAATTCTAGGCCCAATAGAGCCTTTTGGGGTGTGAGCTGTTCGTGGAGTGAGGTGATAGAGAAGAGGAGTGAAGAGAGGTCTTCCCAATATTTCTTTAGCTGTGGACAGGACCACCAAATGTGTAAGGCGGATCCTGCGTGTCCGCAATTTCTCCAACAAAGGTTAGACGTTGTGGGTATATGTGTGCCAGTTTTGATGGGTACCAGTTGTGGAAAATTTTTTGGACTGTTTCCCAGTGCGATTTACATCTGGAGAGCTTAAGAGGTGCGTGTAGTGAGCGGTACCATTGTGCAGGGGTGAGATGGCAATTCAACTGTTGTTCCCAATATAGCATGGTGGGTGTTTTATCTTTTCTTTTAGTGGTGGTAAGGATTTTGTAGATATGTGCAATACCCTTTTTCTCCCCCGCTGGTAGGGAGTAGTAATTGAGTAAGTCATCTAATGGAGTGTGAGAGGACCATTGGATTTTGGTAAGTATGGAGCGTATTCTGAGGTATTTGAAGAAAGTTGTGGTGGGGATCGCCCATTTAGCTTGTAGTTGTTGAAAAGTCATTAGTGTTGCACCCTCATATACGTGTCCGATGGTTGTCACGCCTTCAGTTATCCAGTCAGATAAGGAAACATCTGAAGTGAGTAGGTGAAGGGTTTCAAGTGGGATAAGTTGACAGGAGGAGTGTGAGATCCTATTAGTAGATTGAATGAATGCTTTGAGTGTCTTAAGGGTGGCGTTGACAGTACTTAGATATGTCTGAGCGCCTTGATGTTGTAGAAGAAGTGCTGCAACAGCAATTTTGGGAGAAGGGAGCAATACTGTGCTCTTAATTTGTTGCCAATTGTTAGAGGAGGATGGGTTCCACCAAGTTTTTGCTTGGTCCAAGATCGCTGCTTTATAGTATGCTTGAATATTAGGGGCACCCATGCCTCCCATCGATACTGGTGTGCATAGCGTGTTGCGTTTAAGACGAGGTCTTTTACCCCCCCAAATATAATTGTTGATTAGTGATTGAAGTTTATGTAGTTGAGAGTTCAGAAGAGGTAAGGGTAACATCCTAAATGTGTATAGGATGTGCGGGAGCAAAAACATTTTTGTAATGGAGATTCTTCCTGCCCACGAGGTCCGAGAGAGTTGTAGTTCTTTCGAAGTTTGTAATAGTTTCGTTATCAAAGCATTAAAGTTAGTGGACAACAGTCTGGATGTAGGGGCAGTAAGTTGAGTGCCCAAATATGTTAAAGTAGAGTTAGGAGCCCAAGAGAAAGGTGTTAACTTGTCTACAGCAGCTTTAGTTTGTTGGTCAAATCCTATGGGTAACATACTAGATTTGTTTTCATTTATTTTATATAGAGAGACTGTGCTGAACTGCGCTAGAGTATCGTGTAATGCTGGTAGTGATGACAGCGGGTCTGCCAGTGCTATGATGACATCATCAGCATAAAGTCCTATTTTATGGCTAACATTCCCAATAGTAATGCCTCGGATGCTAGGATTGTTTCTAATGGATTGGGCTAAGGGTTCCATTACAAGGTCAAATATGAGTGGGGATAAAGGACAACCCTGTCGCGTGCCATTGGAAATAGAGGAGGGGTCAGAGAAGAGTCCAGAGGTGAGGACTCTGGCGCTAGGGGAGGAATATAGAGATAAAATGGCTTGCAGAATTGGCTCCGGAAAAACCAAAACTCTGCAAGACTGCTTTCAGGTAGTTCCAGTCTACTCTGTCAAACGCCTTCTCTGCATCCAGGGAGATAAGTAGAGAAGGCGTTTGATGGCGTTCAGCCCATTGCATCATACTTATGAATCTGCGCGTACTATCAGAGGCCTGTCTACCAGTCACAAGGCCTACCTGGTCATGATGGATCAGACCAGGTAGGATGGGGCCAGCCGCAGTGCAATCAACTTTGCAAAGAGCTTGGTGTCTGTGTTTAATAAGGAAATGGGTCTAAAATTGGCGGGCGTATCTGTTGCTTTCCCTGGTTTGGGGATAGTTACTATGGTGGCTTGTAGCGCTTCTGCGGGAATAGAGCCCGTGGTTGCTATAAAGTTAAACGAGTTGCTTAGGTGTGTTGATAGGGTCGTGTTGAATGTTTTATAATATTCTGCACTAAAACCATCTGGGCCAGGTGCTTTGTGTAATGGCAGTTTGTTGATAGCTGCCTCAATTTCAGTTGTGGTGAATGGAGCTGATAGGGAGTGAAGTTGGTCAGGTGTGAGTGCAGGTAGCGGTATGTTTTGTAAGAAGACAGTGATGTCTTTGGGAGCAGGTGGTTGAGTATCCCCGGTATCTGTTAGGTTGTATAATGCAGCACAATAAGCCCTGAAGCTATTCGCTATTTCCTTAGGGTTAATAATGCGAGATCCTTGCGTGTCTGTGAGGTAGGGGATTCTCGTTTGAGCGGTTTTCCGCTTGAGCTGTTTGGCCAGATATGCGCCTGGTTTGTTTTGGTGTACGTAGTGTTGCAATCGGAGTCGCTTTATATGTATGTCAAATTTCGCAAGTAGGTGATCACTTAGGGTTTGTCTGGTCTTGTTGAGTTCCGCGAGTAGTAGTGGGGAGTGTTGGGATTTGTGGGCCTGTTCAAGTGTACGGATTTGGTCTAGCAGTTTGTTTGTGGTGAGCGCATGTAGTCGTTTCTCCCGGGCTCCCAGTTTAATGAATAGACCTCTCAGACAGGCCTTGTGGGCATTCCAAAGGGTTGTGGGGTTTGCCACAGAGCCTGAGTTTGTCGTAAAGAATGATTTGAGCTCGGACGAGATCTGTTCTTGGTATTTGGGATTACTAAGTAATGAGGTATTGAGCCGCTACACAGAGTGTTTTGGTGAGGATGCGGCTGGAAAAATCTTTAAAGATATCGGGGCGTGAGCCGACCAAGTTTTGAGGCCAATATTTGATTGTGTGACCAATTGTAGAGTATGCTTGTCCACCAAGAAAAGATCTATCCGGGACTACACTTTTTTTGCATGAGAATAGAAGGTGTAATCTCTTTCCGTTCCATGTGAGCATCTCCACGGGTCATAGAGGTCCTCCGTGCGGAGGAGAGCAGAGAGCGGGGTGGGCCTCGTACGAGTTAGATTGGAGGTGTCAAGGGAGTGATCTGCTATATCGTTAAAGTCCCCACATATGATTAAGGGGTCTTGCCTGAAGGGCGCTAGTTTGAGCATCAGCTTCTTAAGAAATGCTTTCTGGTGCGTGTTGGGGGCGTATATATTTGCAATGGTGACTTTATGGTTGTTAATGGTGGCATTTAGAATGAGATATCTCCCTTCAGGGTCAGTCTCGACTCGGTGTTGTAGGAAGGAGACTGAGGAGCTGATGGCAAGCATAACACCAGCTTTTTTGTGTGAGGAATTTGCGTAGTATAAATGTGTAAATTTCTTGTGGGAGCATAGTGGAGGTTTATGAAATGGGAAGTGCATCTCTTGCACGCATAATATATCTGAGTCAAGGGATATGGCAGTTTTCCACAACATGCTGCGTTTGTAGGGAGAGTTAAGGCCTTTGGCATTAATGGAGGTAATTGTCACAGACATTGTTAGTAGTTGGCGGTTGGATATATGTCGGGCTGGAGAGGGAAAGTTGAGATTACACCGATCTAGAAGTGTCCTTAGAGCAAAAATAAACAGCTAACAGAGACAGTAAGTTGTCTATATTCAATGTAATAACTGATCCTACATTAAACAATCAATGACATATAAATCAGTAGGTCAGTGTTTCCCAACCCAGTCCTCAAGGCACACCAACAGGTCATGTCTTCAGGATTTCCATTATTTTGCACAGGTGATTTGATCAGTTTCACTGCCTAAGTAATTACCACAGCTGTTTCATCTGAGGGAAATCCTGAAAATATGACCTGTTGGTGTGCCTTGAGGACTGGGTTGGGAAACACTGCAGTAGGTTATGAGGCAGTTGCAAACGGTATCAAGAAAGTTAAGAAATAAAAAAAAACAAGGTAAAAAAACAGGTTAAGGAAAGTGCTTGGCACTTTTGTTACCTTCAGGGGGACAAAAGTAGTAAGTGGTCTGTCACTAGAACTAAGCTCAGTAAGGACAGAGGTAGCTAATCAGTTTGTATTGGGCTGAAAAGCCAGAGGGGGTTTTGAGCTGTAGGTTGCCCCAAGATATTAAGAGATGATTAATGATTCTGTTGGCGTGTAGGAGTTGGGGTGGAGCGCCCCGGATCGAAAGGACGATTAGAAGTGTGTCTTGGAGGCGGGTCCAGCGGTGGGGAGGAAATTAGGTTCCAATTTAACAGGCGTTTGATGCCATCTTTTGGTGTGAAAATGTTGGTGGTTTGGCTTTGGTAAGTGACTACTAATTTTGCAGGAAAGCCCCATTTGTATGGTATATGGTGCTCCCGAAGAACCGTGGTAACTTGCTAGAATTCCCTTATTTTTTGGGCAGTTGCTGCAGAAATATCAGTGAATAAGGACACTATTGAGTATGGGTCCGGAAGGTTGGGAGTTGATCTGGCGATTGTCATAATTTTTTCTTTAGTCTGGAAGAAATGAATGAGTGCCAAAACATCTCGGGGCACAGATGCTGGGAGGTGGTTAGGTTTAGCAATGCGGTGTGCTCTATCTATTGTTAAGTCTGCCGGACTTAACGTGGGAATCAGGAGTAGGAACAGCTTTTGTATGTAAGGGGTTAAGTCCGGCGGCTTGACTGTCTCTGGAATCCCTCTGAATTTAATGTTGTTCCGTCGGGAACGATCTTCCAGGTCTGTGACTTTAGCTTGTAGAAATTGCAATTCCTCGTCATGGATGTCTTGCACTTCCAGGAATTGGTTGTAGGAGGCATGTTGCTTAGATAAAGTTGCCTCTATCAGCTCAGTGCGTTCTTCTACATGGTCAATTCTGGTGTGGATCATCGCAATAGAGGAGCGCAGTTCATTCCGCATGTCCTTCTGGAGGGAGAGTAGCATCAGTTTTAGGGTATGTTCCGAGGCAGGCTGATCAGTGGTAGGGAGTTTTGCCAAGTTATCCATTTGTGTCTCAGCCATCTCTGGATGTGGTGGAGGATCCCAGTGTTGTTTCTTGAACATAGGAGCTTTGTTAGGTGAGAGAGCCTGGGATGGAGCGGTTCTCTTACCTCTATCTGCCGGAGACAATTGAATGGAGTCAGTGTTAGAGACTATGGTGTCCATTTCTTCTAGGGTTGCTTCTGGTTCCCTTAGAATTCTAGGAGGTTGAGCCAAATTGCGTGCAGTCGGACTGATGCTTTCCTTTGACTCCTGCATGTCTTTTTTCTGGAAATAGGCGGTGAGACGGTGCGACTTAGGTGCGGCAGACTGTGTGCCGTTTTGCATATCTCAGATCGTTCAGAGAATTTAAGTGTTTGTTTTGGAGGAGGGGAAAGAAGAGTAGCAGTTACAGCAGGGCCAGTAGCTATGGATTAGTAGGTATTGAAGAGTCAGTAAAGGCAGCCGATAGGTAGTGGGAGAGCTGCGGTCCATACTGCAAGTATATTAGTCACACATGGGTAGCCGCTAGGTGAGTTCAATGCAACGGCTTTACCTATGGATTGCAGCTGGTCAGTTCAGGTGTTGGGGATGTAGCTGCAGGTAGTAATAGTGATTGAATGAGCAATTGGTGTCAAAGATGGTGTAGGGTGCAATGCAGCCGGTTGTTCAGAATTGGGGTTTGCACAGGGTGTTAGCACTATTCACCTTTCCTTGCAGAACTGATAAGTATAGTCTTCCGGATTAGGCAGGTTTTCCCAAAGCTGATCACAGTCTATAGCAGGAGGTGTATGGAGGACTTAGAGTGTCTCAAAGCTGTAAGGATGAGGATATAGTGATGAGGAGTGGTGCTCAGGGTATTAGGTTCACCTGGATTGTCCAGGTGAATTTGTATAGGTTGCCTTCTGTGATGTGCTGGAGGGTATAATGAATGTCTCTGGCCGCTAGATGGCGGCCGCCCACCGCAGCTAAGCTAGTAGCTAGTAGGCCGGAGCCGGGGCCTCAATTTTGGGCGGCGTGGTAGCCTCAAGTGCGGGAGCGCCGGTGTGTCTTTAAGTTTTTGATAGAGGACCACTGGAGTGAGACCGCCCTGCCCAGGGCACTTGGTGAAATGGCGGGGGCTATGTGGATGGGACCCGAGAGCAGTGTGGAGCACAAAAACAGCTGCCTCTCGGATCTATGTATGGTTTGTAATGACAAGAGCCGTCACCGGCATTTGTCACCGGCACTGATTCCCCGCCCTGGTACACGGGCAGATGGTGTACCGCTCCTGGGTTGATGTGGCACAATTGATGTTTAAGCACGGCTTTCTCCTCCGTCACTGGGCCCCAAGATGGCGGCCAGCACCTTGTGAGGGCAGCTTTTATGGAGCAAATCCCCTCCATATGGCTGTCTGAGGTGGCCAAAACACTCCTGTAGAGTTTGGTGGGGTATAAGGATGGGGCTATGTGGTCGCTCACCAAGCCGCGATGGTGTCGTATGTAGTCCGATTATAGGGAAGCCTTCCAGGCCGAGCGCTCAGGCTGTTTCCACTGCCCAACCTAACTTCCGTCCTTTTAATGTTCCGGTCATCCCTGGGTGGGCAGATAGTAGCAGGGTATGAAGGAGCCCCTCTGGGGGTATTTTGTAGTATAGTACGTCGCTGAATGACGCTGAGTGGTTGCTATTTGTTCCGGCCCGAGCAGAGCTGAGGGATTAGGCAGCCATCTCAGTCCGCAGCAGGCCACGCCCCTGTACTGTACTCTTTTTTCTGATAATATGTAGAAATCAGTAAGGGTGCCACAGCAATGGTAATGCTGCATTACTTGCTGGAGCTAAAATTTAACATGGTATTTAAAACATTTTTAAATCTCTCGGAGTCCTGACAGTCTTTCAATTTTTATAACATGATGCAAAGGGATGTGTGCAAACCCCCAAACCATATTTCCTAGCTTTCTCTAATAATAAAAGCACTCTGAATTTGTTAGCATCCTTCTTTGCTTGGGGTTACATTGGTATATAAGAGTAGCCTCACCAAAGTGATTCAACTTGATTAATAAGACAGTAATTTAAAATCCTGGACACTAATAATAGGAGACCTAGTACTTCCTATTCATTTACACTTTTTTATGATGAGGCTATCAGTGTTTATCATTTAAAAGTAGTTAAGACAAATATACAGATTAGTATGCATATGTGCATGTGCAGAAACCTAAATAAACTATTTAGAAAATAATTTTATTGGTCTTGTTGCTATAATTATGGATGTCAATACCTCAAAAGCAGAGTGTTCACCCAGGGACACATTTCTAGAAATTGGGTCTATGAAGTCACACTTTTGAATAAATTGCAGAATATGCTGAATAACATAAATGAACCAAAATATTAATTTCCAAGAGTAGTATCTAAAAATAGAAGAATCAAGGTGAGTCTTATAGAAATGCTAACTTTCAATCTCACTGAGCAGGAAAAAAAACCTTTGGCTGATGGATTTTCTCTCATGTCATTTATATTGTACATTAAAATTGTATTAATAAATAAATAAACATAAATATACCTGTCAGCTCTTCTGTTAAGCAGATAGAGCCAAAAAACTATATACATTCACTAGTACCCAAACTAGGAGGGCGCTACATATGTAAGTAATTGGGCATACAATGGTTATAGGGGTCCGGGTCCTGCCCTGGGAGACATGTATCAATGAAAAAAAGTTTGTAAAAAAAAAACATTTTTAAATGAGTATTGATTTTTTTATTTTTAAAGTGAAAGCATAAAAATACAACATTCCTTCCAATATAGTGCATGGGAGGCCCCCTTAGTCTACCTGCAAAGTGGCAGATCTGTACCATGTCTAGAATCTGCTGCAGCAATAATTGCATTTATAAAGCCAAAAAAGCACTGGGAACAATAATAGAGATTTTTAGGATAAATTCTGGTGTCACTTTGAATAGAAGTAGCGGGTGCAGAAAAATTGGGCTTTGGGTGTCGGGGGTGCATTCACACCATAACCCTATAGAGGTGTTCTCCATGAAGGAAAGAATTGGCCTTTCTGCAAAAAAAAGGAAATAAAATACACCTGTCAAACAGGTGCAGAAAAATTGGTCTTTGGATGTTGATGGCGCCCTCCCACCATAACCCTATAGAGGTGCTCTTGATGAAGGCAAGAATTGGCCTTGCTGTAAAAAAGTGCAATGATATGCACCTGTCAAACAGGTGCAGAAAAATTACTCTTTGGGTGTCGGTGGCACCTTCCCACTGTAACCCTATAGAGGTGCTATTGATGAAGGCAAAAAAAATTGCAATGATATGCACCTGTCAACCAGGTGCTGAAAAACTGGTCTTTGGGTCTTAATTGTGCCCATGAAACCTATACCAAAAACTTTCTTCCAGATGAAATGATTGAACACCCTCAAAGCTAGGCAGCCTAGAAGTCCTGCATAAATTCCACATCCCAAAAACACTTAATCAGTGACATCGGCATCAGGGGCTTCATAGCTGGCAATCCAGGACTGATTAATTTTTATCAAATCAAATGGTCCACGGAGTCTGTGGACAGACGCGTTCTATGATCAGTAACGAAACCTCCTGCAGCACTGAATGCCCATTCTTAAAGCACGCTGGATGCAGGGCAGCCCAACTACTCAATAGCATACTAGGCAAGTTCTAGCCAGTAGTCTATTCTCATGACCCAGTAGGCCAGTGGATTGTCAACTGGAAAGCAGTCCATCTCTGTTTTGGCCCCGAGGCAATCGTCCACCATGCGATGCAGACGCTGCTGATGGGATGTGGAAACTGACAGCCCTGGGCGGCGAGGACTAAAAAAATTTTAAAATGCATCACTTGGGTGGATGCCTTCTCCAACGCTCCTCTCTTGACAAAAAGAAGACTCCAAACTATGTTTTCCATGAAACTGTAACCTACTGGAGTCTGGAAAAATGTTCAATAAAATCCTCTTTATCGTGTCCTCAAGAGATTTTATCTTCTGTACTCTCTCTGTTGACAGGATGAGTTCTTAGACCTTCCCCTTATAGTGGTGGTCATGTAGGGTTGCCAACCAGTAATGATCATTCTCCTTTATGCCACATATTCTTGGGTACTTTTGCAGGCTTTGAAGCACGAGGTTGCCCATGCACCTCAAATTTGTGAGGCTTGAGATGCAGACTCCTCGGGGTCACTCAGGATGACAGCATCTGGAACTTCCTCCTTCCAGCCACGTACTACTCCCAAGGGTCCTAAGGTTGAAAAGCCATCGCTTGCAGATTGGTGCATGTCTTCCTCTTCTTCAAAGCCTACAAAAGTGTCAGAATCCTCCTCCTCATCCTCCTCCCCTCTCTCCTCCCCTCTCTCCTCCCCTCTCTCCTCCTGTGTGTCCTGTGACATAGGAATTATGGTGTCTGGATAAAGTGGTCCTTGAGAGGAAAGGTCCTCCTCTTCCTCCTGTTCCTCTGCCTCCAGTGCCCTGTCCATAATGCCACGCAGAGTCTGCTCCAGCAGGAACACAACAGGCATTGTGTCACTGGTGCATGCATTGTCACGGCTCACCATCTTGTGGCCTCCTCAAATGGTGACCGTACAGTGCATGCATCTTTAATGATCAGCCATTGGCGTGGGGAAAAAAAGCAGAGGCGGCCTGAGCCTGTCGTCATGCCATACTCACACAGATACTCGTTGACGGCCTTCTGCTGCATGTATAGCCGCTGCAACATTGCTAAAGTCGAGTTCCACCTGGTGGGCATGTCACAAATAAGGCGGTTTATGGGCAGGTGGAATTCCCGCTGAATTTCAGCCAACCGAGCACTGGCTTTGTATGACTGCCTGAAATGACTACAGACTCTTCTGGCCCGCTTTAGCACATCTTCCAACCCTGGGTACGTATTTAGGAAACACTGCACCTCCAAACTGAGGACATGTGCCAGGCATGGCACATGTGTCAACTTTCCCTGTCTAAGGGCGGACAGGAGGTTTAAGATTATCGCACACCACCATTCCTGGCTCCAGCTGGCGTGGTGTGAACTACCTCTGAACCTGTCCCTGCAGGGCTGCAAGAATTTCTGGTCTGGTGTGGTTCCTGTCCCCTAGACATACCAGCTGAAGCACTGCATAGCACCTCTTAGCCTGACTCATGGAATAGCCCTTTGAACGCTTAGGGGGTACCTAATGTTCATAGGACAATTCTGCAGAGGAGGGCATGGAGGTGGCAGAGGAGGAGGGGTTAGAGCTCACAGTCTGGCATCATCACCACCAGCTGTATGGAGACGTGGGGGCACCGCACGCTGCAGCACCAAGCTCTGTCCTGCATCTTTTTGAGTTGCAAGCAGCGTTACCCAGTGTGCTGTGAATGAAATATATCGTCCCTGCCCATGCTTGCTGGACCACGTGTCAGCAGTAAGGTGGATTTTATGGCTGACTGCTGTGCCCAACTTGCCAGAACATTCCCTTCCATGTGATGATAAAGTGATAGAACGGCCGTACATGAAAAGTAGTAGCAACTGGGAACATGCCATTGTGGTACAGCACATTGTGGTGTGCTGCTGGCAGATGTGCTGCTAGGACTTGGGACACCCTGTGCTATACCATCATCCCTGTCAGTGGAGGCTGCTGAGAAGTAAGGACTCAATATAGCAGGGGAAGACTGAAGTGGGTAAGGAGGAGGGATAGATTTGTGCCCCCTTTGTGTGGCTTTTAGGTGCACTTGCCAATGGACTGAGTGGTTGGATGTTAAATGCCTTGTTAAGAATGTGGTACCCAAATGGTAGGTGTTTTTTGCCCCGTTTGATGTGCCTGAGACACAGTTTGCAGATAGCAATAGTGTGATCTGCTGCAGATGTGCTGAAAAAGGCCCAGACAGCTGAGCTTTGGGAAGTGGGCCGGGAGATAACAGCTGCAGAATGTGATGAAATAGGGTGGCTTCTCTCTACTTTTTCTTGATGTCGACCTCCTTGGGGTTGTGCTGTCTCACCTTTAGTTCCCTCCTCTGTTCTATCTGGCACCCAAGTCGCATCAGTGACCTCATCATCATCATCATCATCATCTCTATCTCCTCCATCTTCATCATCATCATTACCACTGGAGACAACTTGGCAATACGCTGCGGCTGGGGGAACATGAATGTCAAGTTGTCTATCGGTGTTTTCCTCTCTCTCTAGGCTCGTGTTCCTGTCATCCTCAACCTCTGAACCAACATATGTATTCAGGGATGGCTGAGCATCATCAAGGAGCAAATGGCTAATGCTGTGGTCAAATAACTCAGCTGACTCCTCCATGGCTGATGTTGGGGCTATGGCAGGAATAGATGTGGACAAAGAGGCAGGTTTATCCACTCTGGCAACTGCAGGGGACTGCACACTTGTTTCTGCTTGTGTGACAGAGGATGATGAAGGTTTACTAAGCCAGTCCACCACCTCCTCTGCATGCTGTGGCTGAATAGCACGGGCAAACTCACTAAACAGAGGAAATGATGCCTTGCCTGAGGACTGACCACCATGTCCACCTTTGCCTGTGAACACATTTGTTGCTGGCCCCCTTACAGTGCCAAAGGAACGTTTGCCTCTCCTTTTTGTCCTCCCAGACATTATTGGGAGAGTGGGGACAGTGCTTATTAGCAAATGTAAAAAAGAAGTGGAAATCTGTAGGTAGATGCCCTTCAATCAATGTAAAGTGGTGTTTGGTGCACTTTAATTTTAGTACTCACACTACACAGACACACTCCACGGATACACTATAATATACTGCAATATAATGCGTCAAACGTACTGTGACACACAGAACTATATGGCGTTAAACTTGCAGTAACACACACACAAGTAAATGGCATTAAACTTGCAGTAATGCACAAAACGATATGGTGTTAAACTAGCAGTAACGCACACAAAACTATATGCCGTTAAACTTGCAATAATGCACAGAAAACCATATGGCGTTAAATTTGCAGTAACGCACACACAAGTAAATGATGTTAAACTTGCAGTAAGGCACATACAAGTAAATGGCATTAAACTTGCAGTAACAAACAAAACTATATGGCGTTAAACTGGCCGTAATGCACACAAAACTATATGGCGTTAAACTGGCAGTAACACACACAGAACTATATGGCGTTAAACTGGCAGTAATGCACACACAAGTAAATTCCGTTAAACTTGCAGTAACGCACAAAACTATATAGCGTTAAACTGGCAGTAACATACACAGAAGTAAATGGCGTTAAACTTGCAGTAACACACACACAAGTAAATGGCATTAAACTTGCAGTAATGCACAAAACGATATGGTGTTAAACTAGCAGTAACGCACACAAAACTATATGCCGTTAAACTTGCAATAACGCACAGAAAACCATATGGCGTTAAATTTGCAGTAACGCACACACAAGTAAATGATGTTAAACTTGCAGTAAGGCACACACAAGTAAATGGTGTTAAATTTGCAGTAACACACAAAACTATATGGCGTTAAACTGGCAGTAAAGCACACAAAACTATATGGCGTTAAACTGGCAGTAACGCACGCAGAAGTAAATGGCGTTAAACTTGCAGTAACGCACATACAAGTAAATGGCATTAAACTTGCAGTAACAAACAAAACTATATGGCGTTAAACTGGCCGTAATGCACACAAAACTATATGGCGTTAAACTGGCAGTAGCACACAAAACTATATGGCGTTAAACTGGCAGTAACATACACAGAAGTAAATGGTGTTAAACTTGCAGTAACGCACACAGAACTATATGGCATTAAACCTACAGTAACGCACACAGAAATATATGGCATTAAACTTGCAGTAACGCAATCAAATATATGATGTTCAACCGTCACTACACTGACGCTATCTGAACTGTCCCTGCTCTAGCTATACACTAATGTAAAGTTTACTGACACGGTCTCACTACACTACCCTAAAACTATCTGAGCTGTCCCTACTCTAGCTGCACACTATGCAAAGCTGAATGATTGTCCTCCTCACTACACTCAAACTATCCCATGACTAACACTAAACTAATATACTACGCTGACAATTGAAGCACAATAGCCCAGTATAGCACACTAACTAATTAATAGCACTGAACAGAGCCCTGTTCTGTCTCTCTCCAGTCGAAATCACACTGAAAATGGCTGCCAGTGAAAGAATACTTTTATACTGTGGGACAGGAATGAGCCATGATTGGATAAAGTCATGATGACAGTGTCCAATCATGACTCTGACAGTGCTCTGTGCCCTGATTGGCTGAAGCTTTCACTGCTTCAGCCAATCAGGGCTTGCAATGCACTGTTCTGGCGATGCTGTATACCCTATCTGGTGATGCTGAGCTGCATACTCCTGACACAATGGGTGGAATCTATAAGGGACGAGGCTTATGGGAAGTGGGGGGGGTCAAAAGGGAAGGGCGGAGTCTAGTGCCCCCCATCCTAAAATTTTACCGACCGCCACTGCGTTTAAGGTTTGATTTGCCATGGACCAATATCATCTTGGATAAAGTATTCATATTGGATTAAGTATTACACTTCGGGTCAGCACTTCAGCGAATGCACAAAGCGAAAAACAGAACACTCCAAACCACTGAACAGACTACAGGTGACTTGATTCCTCATAGAACTTTTTTTATCACTCATCTTGTCTGATTCTAAATCTCCCACTCTGTATCATGCACTCCCTACCTTTTATTCTCACAGTTGCAACCTCCCTCCTTAAACTCTCTCTCCTTCACCCCTCTTCTCCACCCCACCACTTATATATATCACCCTCACTCCTGTCTTCACCTTATTACTGCACTCATCAGCTCCTGCTACTTCTGAACCCACATACCAATAGAACCTCCAGCACACTGGGAAGTGTCCCCCCACATAAGTCATACTCCCATATCACCCCTCTGCTTCTCCTAACTTCTGGAGACATTTCCCCAAATCCAGGACCACCATCATTTACCTTTGGACAACATACCAGACACCCCCAAACCTCTGACTGCAGGCGCAATCCACACAATTTAATTTCTATTCCTCTTCTGCCTAGAACCAGCCTCCCCTTCTCCTGTGCCCTTTGGAATACCCGCTCTGTTTGTAACAAACTTACCACTGTCCATGACCTATTTATCACAAACTCCTTCAACCTACTTGCAATCACAGAGACCTGGCTTCAAGATTCTGACTTCTCTTCCTCGGCTGCCCTCTCCCATGGTGGCCTCCTGTGGACTCACTCTCCCAGGCCTAGTGGACGAAAAGGAGGGGGTGTTGGAATCCTCCTATCCTCTCAAAGCACTTTTTAAGTTCTTCATCCACCACCCTCTCTGTCCCTCTCCTCATTTGAAGCTCACTGTATTCGTCTATTTTCTCCAGTTTCTTTGAGAATTGCTGTGATCTATCGGCCTCTGGACCGGTATCAAGCTTCCTTGACGACTTCTCTGCCTGGCTACCCTACTTTCTTTCTTCTGAAATTCCAACAATCATTCTTGGTGACTTCAACATCCCTGCTAATCTTGACACTCCTGCTACTTCTAACTTTCTGAGGCTAACTTCCTCTTTTGACCTAAAACAATGGACACATACTTATACTCACGCTGATGGCAACTGCCTTGACCTCATATTCTCCTACCTATGCACTCCATGCAACCTCTCCAACATTCCTTTTCCTCTCTCTGATCAACACCTCATTAGTTTCATTCTCTCCTTGTCTTCCTCCTCCTTGCCTTCCAGCTACCAAACAATTACCAGTAGAAACCTTCGCCATCTTAACCCTTCTCTTCTTTTTTCTACTACAGATTGTCTCTACAACAAAATCTCTTCCTTGTCCTGTCCCAACCTGGCCACTTCTATATACAACAGCTCACTGTCATCCACCCTAGATACCTTGGCCCCCCTCACTACACACAGAATCAGGCCCTGACCGCTACAACCCTGGCAGACAGACGATACCAGAAGCCTCAAAAAAAGAGCCATGCTCTTGAGCGTCTGTGGCGTAAGACTAAGTCACAGCAAGATTTCCGCCAATATAAATCTGCCCTCCAACAATACCATTCCTGCCTCCACACTGCCAAACAGACCTACTTTATCACTCTTATCGACAACCTCTCACGAAACCCCCGTCAACTCTTTTCTAACCTTAACGCTCTACTTCGTCCTCCATTACCTCCACCCACCAACTTGCTCACTGCCCAGGAGATTGCTCATCACTTTGAAAATAAGATTGATACAATTCGTCTCGAGATCTCCTCTCTACAGATTTCTCACCCCCTCATACTCTTTGTCCTCCTGCACAATCAATACTCTCATTTAACCCAGCTACTATAGAGGAAGTCACTAAACTTCTCTCTAACGCCCACCTAACCTGTACCCTAGACCCTGTTCCTTCTCAACTACTACAGTCACCCTCTGACTCTATCCTACACTCTTTAACTCATATCTTCAACCTCTCCCTCTCTACTGGCATCTTCCCCAACCCTCTAAAACATGCACTAGTCACTCCCATACCAAAAAAGGCCACACTGGACCCCACCAATCTTAACAACCTAAGACCCATCTCCTTACTCACTTTTGCCTCCAAAATCCTTGAACGTTTCGTTTACAACCGACTGAGTGACCACCTCACTGAAAACAACCTTCTTGATGCCCTTCAGTCTGGATTTCGTACATACCACTCCACAGAAACTGCCCTCCTAAAACTCACAAATGACTTACTAACAGCAAAACACAATGGTCATTATTCCATACTCTTACTCTTGGACCTCTCCGCTGCCTTTGCTACAATTGATCACCCCCTCCTCCTCAAAAAACTCAATTTGCTTGGTCTCCATGGCTGTGCTCTCCGTTGGTTCGAATCTTACATATCTCACTGCACCTTCAGTGTCACTTACAACTCCACTTCTTCCTCTCCAACTCCTCTCACCGTTGGGGTCCCCCAAGGTTCTGTCCTTGGACCCCTGCTATTCTCGATCTACACGTCCTCCCTGGGTCAGCTGATCACCTCCCATGGCTTCTGCTATCATGTATATGCCGATGATACCCAAATCTATCTCTCTACCCCTCAACTCACCCCATCAGTCTCCTCACAGGTCACTGCCTTACTAACAGACATATCAGCCTGGATGTCACAGCACTTCCTCAAACTGAATCTATCTAAAACTGAGCTCATGATATTTCCTCCCCCACGTGCCCCTTCCCCTGACTTTTCTGTTAAGATCAATGGTAGAACTATTAGTGCGTCCCCACATGCCAGGGTGCTAGGGGTAACCCTAGACTCTAAACTATCCTTTCAAGACCAAATCCAATCCCTGTCCAAATAATGCCGCCTCAGCCTACGCAGCATCGCTAGAATACGCCCCTTTTTAACCAATGACACCACCAAGCTTCTAATTCACTCTCTGGTTACCTCTCGCTTTGACTACTGCAACTCTCTCCTCATTGGATTACCTTTGCATACATTATCCCCCCTTCAGTCAATAATGAGTGCTGCTGCAAGACTTATCTACCTTGTCAACCACTCAGTGTCCTCCGCCCCTCTCTGCCAATCTCTCCACTGGCTACCACTCACCCAACGTATAAAATTCAAAGTACTAACAATAATTTACAAAGCCATCCACAACTCTGCCCCAGCTACATCTCTAACCTAGTCTCAAAATACCAACCAAGCCGCCCTCTTCGGTCCTCCCAAGACCTCCTGCTCTCTAGCTCCCTTGTCACCTCCTCTCATGCTCGCCTCCAGGATTTCTCGAGAGCTTCTCCCTTCCTTTGGAACTCCCTACCCCAATCAGTCCGACTGTCTCCTAATCTATCCATCTTTAGACGATCCCTGAAAACTTTTCTCTTTAAAGAAGCCTATCCTGCTTCTACCTAATACTCTTTCTTTCTACATGAGCTCATCCCCCACAGCTTTTACCTTTTGCATTAATTGACCCTCCCTCTTAGATTGTAAGCTCTAACGAGCAGAGCCCCCTGATTCCTCTTGTACCAAATTGTGATGTAACTGTACTGCCTGCCTTCATTTTTGTAAAGTGCTGCGCAAACTGCTGTCGCTATATAAATCCTGTATAATAATAATAATAATAATTTCAGGCAGAATTTTGGGCTGAATTTGGACCTGAAACCTGAAACGGACCAAAAGATGCACAGCGTTCTTGTACAAATCTCACCGGACCCGCTGCGAAGATTTGTGAACCGGCTCCATAGAGAATCTCCCGCATCCAATTCGCAATTGTGTGAACCCAGCTTTAGAGATTTGAATTGTTTAGGGTTTCCCAGCTATGGAAGAGTAAGGATTCTGGAAAGCTTACAGCTTTTTTTATATAATTAACAAAAAAATACTAATTAAACTTTTGAGACACTGCAACCTTCTATCTTTTGTCTGCAGATAAAGTGTCTTGTATTTCTGTATATGTCTTTGTTCGCTGAGAAAATGTTCAATAAAATCTTTAAAACAAAAAAAATATTAATTAAGAAAAAAATCCCTCTGCTCTGCATTCAGAGAGGTGGAATGACCCTACAAATCGTTCAACCTTTCAATAAGCCCCCCCAAGCTGGATGAATGATTTTTTTTTAAATGTATGCAGGTATTTTTTTATTAGATGTATACTCAATATGCACAAAAATATAGGAGTGGTGCTTGGATGCATATAGTTAGCAACAGTGGCAAGAATTGGACCTGTGCAATGCAGTTGGGGATATTAACACAGATGCTGACTGTTTCACTGTTAAGGTTTCATGCGCACAGGACTTTAAAAAAACAGCCAAAATATGTCGGTAGCTTAGCAGGGATGTTTTCAGCTTTTACCAGCATTATATTACCGCCATTTTTTCACGTTTTTTGTAGTGTTTTTAAAGGGCCAGAGTTTCTTTTTTCAATTGATCTAAAACGTCCAAAAACGTTGGGGATTGATGTTTTTGAGCGTTTTTGAGCATTTGAACATTTTTACAGCTGAAAAACGTCCAAAAGAACTCTCTGGTCTTGAGTTTTTTTACAGCTCAAAAATGTCACTGCTAAAAACAGTTGATAACAGTCTATGTGTGCAAGAACACATAGGATAACATGATGGAGGGTTTATTGACTGTAGAAAAAAACGTCTGCAGCTGAAAACAGCTGCTAAAAAACAGTCAAAAAACGTCCTGTGTGCATGAGGCCTAAAAGTTAAAGTTAATTGTTTCTGGTTTTAGAAAAGGTAATTGCTTGGAAATCCTTTGCATACTTTAGCATATTTTACCTCCACATATTTTTATGAACAACACAAAGCCATCAATCTGAAATCTCCACTCTACAGGCATCTTCCCCGGTTAACACCCCATGTCAACAAGCACAATCGACACTATCCTTGTTCAAACCTGCTACTATAAACGAGGTTGCTAAACTCCTTTCTAACGCCCACCTAACCACCTCTCCACTGGATCCTATTCCCTCTCAAATACTACGTTCTTCTTCTGACTCTATCCTGCACTCTTACACACATCTTCAATCTCTCACTCTCTTCTGGCACCTTCCCCAATGCTCTAAAACATGCATTGGTCACCCCCATACTCAAAAAGCCATCCCTGGACCCTACTGATCTTAATAATCTACGCCCTTTCTCCTTGCTCCCCTTTTCCTCCAAACCCCTCGAACGACTTGTCTACAACCAACTGAGTGAGCACCTTGTTAAGAATAGCCTTTTTGACCCTCTTCAATCTGGATTTCGCCCTCAACACTCCTCAGAAACTGCCCTACTTAAACTCACAAATGACCTACTAGCGGCTAAAACCAATGGACACTACTCTGTACCTCCTGGACCTTTCGGCTACCTTTGATACTGTCGACCACCCCCTCCTCCTCAAAAAACTTTACTCCCTCGGTCTCCGTGACTGTGCTCTTCAGTTGCTCTTGTCCTGCCATCGCACCTTCAGTGTCACGTACAATTCCACCTCCTCCTCTCCTCTTCCTTTCTCTGTTGGGGTCCCCCAAGGTTCTGTTCTTGGACCTCTCTTATTTTCAATATACACCTCTTCTCTGGGCCAGCTGATAGCCTCCCATGGCTTTCAATATCATTTCTACACTGATGATACCCAAATCTACCTTTCCACCCCCCAACTCACTCCATCAGTCTCCTCACGCATCACTAACTTATTAACAGACATATCTGCCTGGATGTCCCACCACTTCCTCAAACTCAACTTGTCCAAAACCAAACTCATAATATTTCCTCCTCCACGTGCCGTTTCCCCCAACTTCTCTATCAAGAGCAATGGCACAACCATCCACCCATCCCCACATGTTAGGGTGCTTGGTGTTATCCTGGATTCTGAACTCTCCTTTTGGCCCCACATCCAATCACTTTCTAAGGCTTGCCGCCTTAACCTCTGCAACATCTCCAAAATCCGTCCTTTTCTAACCAATGAAACCACAAAGCTCCTGATCCACTCCCTGGTCATCTCTCGCCTCGACTACTGCAACTCCCTCCTCATTGGCCTACCTTTAAATAGACTATGCCCCCTCCAGTCCATCATGAATGCCGCTGCCAGACTCATTCACCTTACAAGTGACACCTTCAGTGTCTGCCACCCCTCTCTGTCAATTCCTCCACTGGCTGCCACTCGCCCAACAAATTAAATTCAAAATACTAACAATCAGCTACAAAGCCATCCATAACTCTGCTCCCAGCTACATCACCAACCTGGTCTCAAAATACCAACCTAATCGTCCTCTTCGCTCCTCCCAAGACCTCCTGCTCTCCAGCTCCCTTATCGCCACCTCTCATACTCGCCTCCAAGACTTCTCCCGAGCCTCTCCCATCCTCTGGCACTCCCTACCCTAATCTGTCAGACTGTCCCCAAATCTATCCACCTTCTGGCGATCCCTGAAAACTTTTCTCTTCAGGGAAGCCTATCCTGCCTCCTCCTAACAAACACACTTCTTATCTTCTCAATCAGCTCATCCCCCACAGTTATTGCCCTTTTTGTATCATTTAACCTGTCTGCCCTAATATTGTAAAGCGCTGTTCAAACTGTTGGCGCTATATAAATCCTGTATAATGCTAAAATAATAATAATTAATGATTACATTATATAGAAAACCCCTGCTCTTTAATTTTGTATAGTTTGGGGAAGGCTATGAACCCCTGTCAGATTTTTCATTTCTTTCTCTTTCCCCAATAGGAGGATTTACCCCCCATTTGTCAAGGTGACCACAGTCACCGAGACAGACAGTAATGGAACATCCAACATTTTTATTTTTCACCAGAACAAGAAGGGTAAAATCTTTAGTGGGGACACCTATTTCAATAAACATGTGCAGTTTGTATCGTTCTGAATCGAAATTCGGACAAATTTTTCATTATTTGGAATTCGGATGCATCTGAATTACCGAATTACAATAGTAACGATATTAAACGAATCCGAAATAACGATTCCAAACGAAAAAACTTGGGCGAAATTCGATTTGAATCAAATTCTAAAACAATTCGAATTTAATTTGGAAACAAATTTGAAACAAATTAGAAAAAAAACATTGATTTTCTAAAAAAGAGTATAAGATTATGAAGTAATATAATAAAAATAAAAAAATAGTAAAGAATAATAAAAATAAATAATAGTAAAGAATAGAATTTAATAGAGTATAATTAAATAAAAAAGTTAAATTAATTAATGAGGTCTGTTTACCAGTGGGGGAGTTGAAGGGACAGCGAGAGTCTGGTAAGCAGATTTCCTGGAATGCGGATGTAATGAACAAGTGGATGGAGTGCTTGGACAGGCTATCTTGATGGGCTGATTAACCCTCAATGTTCTGGTGAGAGTCAGTGTGTTTAGCTTATTCACGTGGTGACACAGGTGGAGGATTCAAACGTGGAAGTCCTTTTTTCGTTATGCACTGAAGATTTCACTCTATGGACTATTGTAGCACCTGCACTTTATATATTTTTTAGAGGTGTTTTGTCTACACACAGCTGCGCTGCTTAAAGGACTATGGATTTATAGTTTTATATATTATATTTTGGACTTTTATTAATAGCGGCTGCACTAATTGCTTTATTTACTCAACTATTGTTGTATGATTTGCACAACACTTTAGTGGTTACGTTTCAATTTAGAAATTTTGTCATTCAGCGCAGTATTTTAGTTTATTATTAAATAAAAAAGAATATATATGACCGTCTTTGGAAATTCTAATTTCGAATTGATCAAATTTTTTTAGAATTTGGTAAAAAAAATTTTAATTCAAATATGAAACGAAATGAATCCCGAAAATTAATGTAACGAATGCAACGGATTTAACTAAACAAATTTAGTTAAATAACGAATCGAAATGAAACGAAGCTAAACAAATACTTTCATCCTGCACATTTCTATATTCCAGTAAGACGTGTCTAGAGGGGAAGATCCCTCACTTTTGCAGAGAATTCCTTTCATTTCCTGATACATGTCAAGGAGAGGAAGTGAAGGGAAATCTTCTTATTGGGACTAAAATGGCGAACAAATTAAATTGTAGGGGTTCTAAACCTTCCTTTCTTCCTTATTCTATTCAAAATGAAAAAATGTTTTGTCTTTACATGTATTTTGTGCTGCCCACATATCTCATATGTGCGGTGGTAATTAGGGAGGGGTCTAATGCCGCACATATGCATCTATGGGATACCAACGTTTATATGCTGAGAGCACACCCCCTGCATGCTATCAGTATAGTGACTGAGCTGTTGTAGACAGCTCCCGGTCATTAGTGATGATCAGAAGCTGGTGGGACTGGCTTCCAGTTACAGTATGTGATAACTGTGACAACTAATCCTAGTGGTCATGTGATCAGACAGTCCTTCATGCCCCTGGGTACAAAAAATCTGTTAAAAAGATGCCAGGATAAGGTGGGAAAGGATTAATATGAGAAAAATGCTGATGTTATAGAAGTAAGTTAAGAAAATGTTTTCCCTTTCTTCATTGCCACTGTACAGGGTCTCCAAGAATGAGAACAGTCCTCCTGAATTTATTATCTATAAATGTTTTCTGTGGTGTTATTTCACATCATTTTTGGTTTAGGTAGTTAGCTGGGCAGCAACTTTGAGACCCCTCACCCTCTTATAGTACAAGTACAGTATATTGTAATAGCCAGGTGTCCATTACCATATAATTGAACTATCAACATCGTATTTCTTCTATCACAGGAGCATGTGTTTGCACTATTTAATCATTAATCTTTTTTTTTCAAATATTACTTTTTCACAGACCTTCCCCTCATTACTACAAATATATATTGGTTTTTAAATTTGCCATAGATGAGATAAACAAGAATCCAAATATTTTATCCAATGTGACCCTGGGATATCACATATATGATTCCTGTAATGATGTAAATAGGGCACTAGAGAGTGTCTTGAACATCCTATCTGGTGCCAAGGTCAAAATTCCAAACTACTCCTGTATGGATCAATATAAACTGGCTGGTGTTATTGGAGATTGGTCTGCAGAAATATCTATGCACATAGCACAAGTGCTAAATCTATATGGAATCTCACAGGTGGGAAGAAATTATTACTAAATATTAGTTCTTATGTTTAACATGGATAATAGTATGGAAATAAAAGGGTACTTTTTTGGATTCGGTCCAGATCACTAGAAGAGATTCGTTGTTACCATATGAGTTTTATGTAAAATCTCCATGAAAGGATCTTTTAATCAAAAATATATTTTAGTTAGCGTTTGTTCAATATGGGTGTGTAATACACCTCCTTATTTGCTCCTGGGAATGTTGAGTAGTGGGAATTCACTTGTGCTATGCACTGGGAATGTGATGATTTTAACGTAAACCTGCCAGGGAGGTATATTAATTACTGTGGATGCCAGTAGACAACTGAGTGTCAAATTCACTTATCTAGATGATGGGAACTTAAGGCTCGTACACACGGTGCGATTGTTGTACGACCGCACGTCCAACAAATGTGAACGTAGTGATGTGTTACGAGCTTATAAAGAGGAAGTTCAGGTGAATTGTGAATTACGGATGCAGGTTTACACGACTGAACACTTCCTGGATTCTAAGCATGCGTGTTTGTAAGTACAACTTTTGTTTGTCCAGACGAGCCGAAAATCGTACGACATCTTGTCGGCAGACAAAAGTTTTCTAGTCTTCTTATACAACTTCTGTTGGGTGATAATTCCAAATCGGCTGTCCAATGGAGCATACTATCGGTTGAATTATTGTATTACAGGCTGTTGTAGGGCAGTTTTCGGACGATAATTGTAACATTTGTACGGGCCTTAACTCTTCTTTGTCCTTCAGCTTCAGAGCATGCCCCTGTTCAGGCTATATGATCGGTCATCTTTTATCACACCTTTGTAAATTTATCTCCAAGGGACTGGGCTGTTAGGTCTTTAATACCTTCACATGAAAAGGGATTGGATTCATTGTTTTGTTTTTTTTAGATTGATTGAATAGGTTCTACCAATCACAGGCTTGGGCTTTAAGGCAAAAATTAAAGCGATATTAAAGGTAGATTTTTTTATAACATTTATTTCATACTTACCTGCTCTGTGCAGTGGTTTTTCACAGAGCAGCCCCAATCCTCTTCTTCTCGGGTCCCCCACTGGGGCTCCTGGACTCACCGTCCTGCTGAGTGCCCCCGTAGCAAGTAACTTGCTAAGGGGGCACCTGTGCCGCGGCTCTGTGTGTCCATTCACACACAGAGCTGTAAGCTCGGCCCTGCCCTCTCCCTCTCCTGATTGGCGCACTGGTTGTGGCACTCACTGCTCTCTCAGCGAATGAGGAGGGAGATTCCCCGGAGAGCTGAGGCTCTCATGCATATCACTGGGCTCAGATAAGTATTAGGGGGGCTGGAGTGGCTGCTGCACACAGGAGGTTTTTTTTTTTTATCTTGAATGCATGAAGGTAAAAACCTTGAGCCTTTGAACCAATTTTAGGGCCGATTCACACTTGAGCGGTGCGACTTCGCGGCCCGTTCATATCAAGTCGCCTGACAATTCGCCTCAATGCTGTGCAATGGAACCGTTCTAATAGGAGCGAATCACTTCGCTCCGCCTTAGAAAAATGGTTCCTGCACTATTTTAAGGGCAATCTCAGCACGGCTTGCATTGACTTCTATGATAGAAGTCTCCTCACAAGCCGCGTTGAGATCGCCTCGAGCGGGGCGACTTGCTTTGCCCTGGCAAGTCGCGCCACTCAAGTGTGAACCAGCCCTAAGACATTACAGAAGATGCATCAGTGTAACATTGGACAATGTTAATCCGGATAACAGGACAAAATGTACTAGAGACAAAGGGGTTGATTTACTAAAGGCAAATAGGCTGTTCATAGATTTGAAAGGAAATTGCCCTTTTCAAGGGAGTTTTCCCCAGAGCCTTGTGAATGAGGTGAAGTTCTACTGACTTCCTTCATTCAATCATGTGCAAGCAGAAATGTTTGTTTTCTTCACAAAGATTTCCCATTACATTTACCAGTTAGTCTGCAAAAAAAAAAAAACAACCTGTCTAACAACTCACACACTTGCAAATAAGTGCATAATCTGCAGCGCCCACATCAATGCTCCACTATACTGGGATCCTAAATCTATAATTTTCAGAGTCTCCAAGTTGGAGTACATATAGCAGTGGATAGATTAAGAGCAGGCTTTCCTCGAGGGAGCCATATCCTTCTTAAAGGCAAAGGGATACATGGAATGATCAGCAAGAGCACAAGACAGTTGAAGGCATCCAGTGCATACCTGCATCCAGTTCCACCAACTACACAAGAAAGTGGCAACCACCCCAACTTATAGCTGGTCCTTGCAGTAAGGTCACATGGAAGGACAATGCACATCACAAACAAAGGAGTTTTTTATTCCTTGAACGTGATTGCAAATTCTTTAAAAAGTAAAATTTCACCACATTCACTAAGTTCTGGGAACATTTGTGCAATATGAAACTTCCTTGCAAAGTGAATAGCCTATTTCCCTTAGTAGATCTACTCTAAAGAGCACAGGCAGGTGTTTTACTACAGGAAGCAAAAGACCACAGATGATACAGCAGAGCAATATTATGACTTTTATTTTAATTTACTAAAATTATATTGATTTTAATAAGATTAATGCAAAGGTGAGATCAAGGAAGAGTTATCAAAGAATAGATATCTGTAAATACCTGAGATGCAAATTTAGGGATAATTTACACTAGCTGTTGGTTGTGGTAAAATCACGTGGTTTAGCCTTATTTTTACCACCCTTCACCAGCTCCCCCTTTAGCTGGAAAAGCAGTGTTTGGGGGTGTACAAATGCTGTGGCCCAATACTTTGCATTGTGGCAAGAATTATAACCCTTGTCACTCTATCAAGTGAATTCGATGGTGCTGCAACTGCCCCAAAACCACGCACAGCAAAATAATTTAGATTAAAAGAGGCAGTGAGGGATTGATACAATGCCTCATCACTGTATAAAAAAAGGATAGTCGTAGTTTGGGGGGGTTGCCATTTTTTTTTTATACAGTTGGTCGAATTGGGTGCACTGAATGCCTTTGCTGCCATTGTGCAATTGCTGGGTGTCAAGTGCTTCCCTGTTCCTTTAACCACTTCAATACCAGGCACTTTCAACCCCCTTCCTGCCCAGGCCAATTTGTTAGCTTTTAGCACTGTCACACTTTGCATGACATTTGTGTGGTCATTCAACGATGTACCCAAACAAAATTTTTATCATTTTTTTGAGACAGATAGAAGTTTCTTTTGAAAACATCATTGATTTTTTTTTTATATTTTTTGCTAAACAAATGAAAAAAGACCAAACATTTTGAAAAAAAAAGTTTTGCTTAGTTTCTGTTACAAAATGTTGTAAATAAGTAATTGTTCTCCTTCATTGATGTGTACTGATGAGGCTGCACTGACAAGCATTAAAAGGCTTAACTGACGGGCACTGATGAGGCAGCACTAATGAGGTGGCACAGATGGGCACTGATCAGGAGGCACTAATATGCATCACTGATGGGCACTGATAGGCAGCACTGATATGCAGCACTGATGGGCAGTGATAGATGGCACTGATAGGTGCCACTGATGGGCAGCCTTTATGGGCACTGATACGCACTGATGGGTGACACAGATAGGCACTGATAGGCAGCACTGATGAGGAGGCACTGAAAGGCAGCACTGATGGGCACTGAAAGGCAGCACTGATAGGTACTGATTGGCATCACTGGTGGGCACTGATTGGCACATGTGGGCATCACTGGTGGGCACAGGTGGGCATCACTAGTGGGCACTGGCAGGCATCGCTGATGGGATTGCACTGATAATCAATGAACTGATTATCAGCGCAGACTCCCCCCAATAGGAGAGGTGCTTATAGGCACCCCTCTACTCACGTGCTGTCAGCATGAATAGAGGAAATATCAATAACCAGCACTTCCTATTTACACTGTGATCAGCTGTGATTGGATACAGCTAGTCACATGGTAAAGAGCCTACGTCATAGGCTCTTTACCACGATCAGTGTGTCCGTGTGACACACCGATCACTGATCGCCGCACTGCAAATCCCTGAGAGTGGGCACGAGTGGCATATTGTGAAGGACATTATATGATGCCCAGTCACAACAATTAAAGCCCTGCCTACAAACGTTGAGTACAGTTGCATTGGCAGCCCAGTACACAGGCAGGTGACACAAAACAACAGCCTCGCCCCCGTCACCTGCGTCACCTGTATCACCTGCCTGTGTACTGGGCTGCCAATGCAACTGTACTCAACGTTTGTCACAGACTCTTGAATGATGTGTACCCACGCCTGTTATTACCTATGACATGTGAATGTTTTAATCGTTATTAAAGCTCTTTATCTGCATACCTGCGTGGAGGTGAGCGAAGCGAGTGGTGTGTTGGTGAAGGGGACGCACATTGGTGTTTTAACTCATCCTTCCTTTATTTCCTCACTCTTGGGACATTTTTTTATTCAGGAATTTGCAGATTGGATTTTTTTGAGTTTAATTCATTATATTTGGACTTTAGAGTGGTTGTTTTTCTCTGCTCTGCACCTTTATATGAGCTTGATTACTGGAGATTAGGTTGGATTTTCTCTTTGTGCTAGCAGCAATATAGTTCTCAAATACTTTGCGCTGAATGCCTGTCTAAATTGCTTTCCCCTGCCTGTCAGAGTTACAAACCCATTCATTCACAACTCTGCATACATTTATGGCACAGCTCTATGCATATGCATGTGCATGCATGGTATTGCTATCACTGTGGGTCAGCCAATCAAGTGGCTGAAGGGTCTGAATCCAGAAGAAAGACCAAGAGATGATGGAAATGCCCATGGCAACTGAGAGTGCTTACACCGCAGTGCTGGGGGTTAAATTCCACTTTAAAATGTGCATTAAGTAACAGTATAGTTAATTTGAAAAACAAAGTACTCAGCAACATTGGAACTATACGATAATACATAAGTGTCATGTATCCCCTTAATGGTATATACAACAAGAATACCAAGGAGCTATGAAAAAGAACGTTTTCAATTTAGGTTGTCTCTACAAATAACACTAAAATAATTTAGGGGTAAAAGAAACTAATGGAAGAAAGGGGGAAGGGTCGGTGAATCTTTAAGAAGTTCAAAGGCTATGCAGTGTACTAAAGGATTTAAAAAAAAAATCCTGGAATAATCTGCTCAGAAATTCACCAGGATCACATTGTAGTAAAGATCCCAAACCCCATCCCTATCCAACACTTTTGTTTACTATCAGAGCTTTCCCACTCTCTTCTGCCTACCACACATCCCTATTGGTTGATCATCATTATAGGTTGCCTCATTGAGTCGTATTGTAGGAGTTGGAATGGGGCAGGGCAAGCTACTTCACTGCCAGATAGTGTTAAAGCTTTGCCAATTCAGAATGCCTCATTTCAGTTGGGTCAAAAAGAGCTTCTGCTTTCATTTATTTTTTTAATAAAATGTCCTGTATAGTTAATATTCTTGTTATCACAAATTTCTCATATTCTCTATTTAGATCAGCTATGGAGCACCATATTCTGCACTGACCAACAGAAAACTTTATCCATCCTTCTTCCATACCCTGCCCAGTGATCACATTCAATTTCAGGCAGTTGTTAAGCTACTCAAACACTTTGGCTGGACATGGATTGGTGTCATTGCATCCAATGATGATTATGGAGATAGTCAGACTCAGGAGTTGAGGTTGAGTGCTGCCAGCCATGATATTTGCATTGAGTTTATTATTAAAATACCAATTGATGTAGATGATCAAATCTGGAATTTATTTAATGAGAAGGTAGAGATTCTAAACAATTCAACCTCCCAAGTTGTTGTACTTTGTGGGAAATCGTCATATTTGATGAAGTTCTTTATAGAAGTGGAATACAAAGCTCAGAGTAAGACATTCATTATGCCAGTAACATGGACCTTTGACAGGTTTCTTCAAACAGATAAAACACCATACCATGGAAGTATATTATTTACCCCACCTAAAAAAAGTATACCACACTTAAAGGAATACTTTCAAAACGTTACCTCTGGCAATTGCACTAAAGACTTTTTACTTGAACATATTTTAGCAGAGTATTACGATTGTTTAACATCAGATTCAGATTTCAATAGGATATATGAATACACATTTCAAGTTAAACTTCATAAATGTAATGCTACTCCTGAACTCTGGAAAAACATTTTAGATTTTGGAACCACATATCATGTGTATAAAGCTGTCTATGCCTTGGCACATTCTTTGCACAATATAGATTTCTATTTGTCCAGAAATTCCAGAAGCACCTTTATGAAAAATCAGAAGCGTATACAAGAGGTGATGCATTTATTATAGTCTTGAACAAACAACTACTTCTATGCATCTTTTTTCTATATCAAATTTTGGGTAATTTATTAAAGGATATCTAAATCCAAAAACAACCAAAAAAAAATGTAATATACAGTCATATAATATACACTATATTACCAAATGTATTGGGACGCCTGCCTTTACACACACATGGACTTTAATGGCATCTCAGTCTTAGTCCATAGGGTTCAATATTGAGGTAGCCCACCCTTAGCAACTATAACAGCTTCAACTCTTATAGGGATGTGTGACCATTTTCCAGAAAAGCATTTGTGCGGTCAGGCACTGATGTGAACAAGAAGGCTTGGCTCACAGTCTCTGCTCGAATTCATCCCAAATGTGTTTGGGTTGAGGTCAGGACTCTGTGCAGGCCAGTCAAGTTCCTACACCCCAAACTCGCTCATCCGTGCCTTTATGGACCTAGTTTGTGCACTAGTGTGCAGTCATGTTGGAACAGGAAGGGCTATCCCCAAATTGTTCCCACAGAGTAGAAATTGTCCAAAATGCCTTGGTATGCTGATGCCTTAAGAGTTCCCTTCACTGGAACTAAGGGGCCAAGCTCAACCCCTGAAAAATAACCCCACACCATAATCCACCCTCCACCAAATTCTTTGGACCAGTGCACAAAGCAGGGAGTGAGTTTGGGGTAAAGGAACTTTACTGGCCTGCACAGAGTGCTGACCTCAACCAGATAGAACACCATTGTGATGAAGTAGAGTGGAGACTGCAAGCCAGGTCCATACCAGAGTCTGACCTCACAAATGAGCTTCTGGAAGAATGGTCAAATATTCCCATAGACACATTCCTAAACATGTGGCTGTTGGATATCTCATTCCAAAACCATGGCCATAAAATCTGGCACATAGCCATGCAATCTCCATTGAAAAATATTACCATTAAAGGACATTTTAAAACAATTTTACATGTACACTTCCAACCTTATGGAAACCATTTGGGGAATGACTTTTTTTTTTTTTTAGCTTAATTCTATCAAAGCCAGCTCCACAAAATGTCATAAAGACATGGTTTGATGAATTTGGTGTGGAGGAGCTCAAGTGGCCTGCACATAGCCCTGACCTCAGGCCTAATAAACATCTATCAAGACACTGATTGAGAATAGGGATGGTCCTGATTTTCAAGTCAAACGTATTGTGCGTTCGAGTCAAACATTCCCTGAACACACGAACAATAGGGACATTCATTGGGCTGTTCGCCCACCGAGTGCCCCATATTGCACTGCACTCTCACAGCCAAAGCATGTACCTGACCTGTATGTGTTGGCCAATCACAGCACAATATACTGTGAGCACCATGATTGGCTTAAGTCAGGGTGCCTTTGGCCAATCATGGCTCAGTCCACACACCACACTATATAAGGCTGCTTACACAGCAGCCTTGTGTAGTGTGTTAGTGGAGATTAGTCAGGGTAGTTAGTGGATGGTGTGTTCAGTCAGTTTAGTGCAGTCAGTGTAGTGTAGTGTTGTGAATAACACAGTGTAGTGGTGCCACTGAAGTGTTGGTGTGTACAACACTTCTGTATTCTGTTGCTGCATTATTAGTACTCCGCCTTCTGTTTTGCAGGTGTTATGTCTCCTGCATCAGCAGTGGTTTCCTTTTTTTTTTGGCTTTTTGAATTTTTTTTTTCCAGCAGCAGCAAAAAAATATTTCACCATAATTGCTGTTCTTCTTCTGAGTTCGCAGGTGGTCTTCATTCTGCTTCACCACTGTTTTTTTGTGGCTTTCTTAATTTTTTTTACATTTATTTTATTTTCTTTTCAAAGGTTTTTATTGAGTTTCACAGTATGAGAATACAATGATAAATCTCGCATAAAAAATAAAAAACTCAAACATATATGAACGCATAAATTTGTAGGTCAGGTGGTCAAGGTGTCAACCAGCTTAGATCAGAAATGGTGCGTCACTAGGTCTTACTGTCGCGGTGGAGAATGGAGGGGGTCAAGCTGCCATTGGGGTTGCGTGGGCAATATGTGGCTCAGGTGGTTTTTCCAAGTAAAGACGAAAGAGTCAATAGGTCTACATTTATTTTATTTTATTTATTTATTTATTTATTTTTTGCAGCAGCAGTAATAGGAAATTCTCCATAGTTACTGCACCCTTATTTTCTTTATTAAAAAAAAAACTATAATAAAATGGTTTATAGTGTACCAAGCACAATAGTTTTGCAGCAAAGCACCATATTTCCATCCCACACTCTATAATAAAAAGTAATAAATATCCCCCCAAAAATTCTCATCATGTTGGAAAGGCCAAAAAGGAAAGGCAGATGTCCACAGGCCGCGTAAAGAGGGCAAGCAGCCTATGTGTCCACAGTGAAAAGTGGTGGTTGTGGATATGATGCATCCTCTGCATGCGGATGCTTGTCCTTTTTTTCCGGTGCTGCCCATGCAGAAGAGTTGGTGGAGTGGATAACTAAGCCATCCTCATACTCCCCATCCTCTGTCACCCAGGCTCATACTAATTTGCCTTCCACCACAGCTGCCAAAGCAGACTATTCCACAGGCTCCTTGTCCAAAGCTACTCCTTTCGTAGCTCCACCATCATGCACGTAGGAGTCACCTGAATTATTCAATCATAGTGTCAGTTACATGCTGCTGGGGGATGCACAGCATTTTGAATGCTCCGATGTTGGTCCCCAGGTTTAGGAAGGGAGTAACGTGAGCCTAGAGAGAGGGGGTGCCAGTGATGAACAAGAAAGGTGATGATGAGGTCACTGACTGGACTTGGGTACCTGAGAGAACAGAGGCTTAAGGGCAGCCACCCTATTGCATCACACCACAGAGCTCCACAGGTGCAGGGCACTGCTGACTCCCTACTGACTTCCAAAAGTTCATTGGTTTGGACTTTTTTCAGCACATGTGCAGCAGACCACATGTTTGCAATCTCTGTCTGAAGTGTGGCCAGAACACCAGCCGCTTGGGCGCCACATGCTTGATAAGACATATGACGACCTGCCATGCAGTCGGTTGGCACCTAAACGGCCCACATCACCACCCAAGGCCCAATTTTTCTGCACCTGTTTGACAGGTGTATGTAATTTATATATTTTTTCAAATGTTTTACAGCAGGGCCAGTTTCTGTGCCCAGCAAGAGTAAATGTGAGGGGTTACAGTGTTCAGGTACCACTAGGGATGGGCAAATGGTTTAGGCCAAGCATAAGTTTGACCTGAACATCACCCATTCAGGTACTTTCCTAACACCCAAACTTTCTGGGCACTTAGCGGGATCTTCACCCACCGAGGGCACAGTCAATAGGTTGTTAAGGCTACCCACTAAGAGATGAATTTAAAAAAAAATTGTAAAAAAATAATGTATATTTTAACCACTTCAGCCCCGGAAGGATTTCCAGCTTTAGGACCGGAGCCCTTTTTGCGATTCGGCGCTGCGTCGCTTTAACTGACAATTGCGCGGTCGTGCGACGGATTTGGTAAACGGGTAGGGATCACCATGGACTTGTGACATTGGGGAGTGTAAATGAGAACGACCCGTGTCTTTGACCGGGACGACATTTTGTAAACTTTTTTATATATTTAATGTATGTGGACAGTTTGTCCACGTCTTTTTAACCCGGAACCCACCACTA
>BLSH010014152.1:57647-93829 GCA_018402905.1 Glandirana rugosa | reverse complement strand
TTTTAGATGCTTTTAAAATAGCCTGACAGGAGTATGTATCATGTGTGCGCTGTAACTTTTATACACTTTCTGTTTGTTGGTCGTTACGAGCAGCACCATGCGTTTGGCAGGGTGTTCCCCCCAAACATCTAGTTTTGTTGTATGCTTTATGCCTGGGTCCTGACCAGACCTGTTTGGGTTGGTGAACCCCATCCTCCTTAATTAGCCCCAATCAATGTCCACCTGATCCATGGGATGTGTCCTCTAGTCTCCCATAAAGAGAGGCGTTAGCTTCCATGGTTTAAGAGATAGGAGCATTCACTCTAAGGTCAGTGTAGGTTCCCATTGGTAACGGGGTACTTTGCAGCAGTCAATGGGCTTAGCACTTCATGGCCATTTAGTGTGACCAAACCCCCGTATTTTTGCATTTTTTGCTACATACGTTTTAGATGCTTTTAAAATAGCCTGACAGGAGTATGTATCATGTGTGCGCTGTAACTTTTATACACTTTCTGTTTGTTGGTCGTTACGAGCAGCACCATGCGTTTGGCAGGGTGTTCCCCCCAAACATCTAGTTTTGTTGTATGCTTTATGCCTGGGTCCTGACCAGACCTGTTTGGGTTGGTGAACCCCATCCTCCTTAATTAGCCCCAATCAATGTCCACCTGATCCATGGGATGTGTCCTCTAGTCTCCCATAAAGAGAGGCGTTAGCTTCCATGGTTTAAGAGATAGGAGCATTCACTCTAAGGTCAGTGTAGGTTCCCATTGGTAACGGGGTACTTTGCAGCAGTCAATGGGCTTAGCACTTCATGGCCATTTAGTGTGACCAAACCCCCGTATTTTTGCATTTTTTGCTACATACGTTTTAGATGCTTTTAAAATAGCCTGACAGGAGTATGTATCATGTGTGCGCTGTAACTTTTATACACTTTCTATTTGTCAGCAGGTCGTCAGGGTCATAGGGTTTTTATTGTTTTGTTTTTTCATGTCGTGCAGCTGACAATGTGATTGACGATGGATCTACATTGTGGGACATTGTTTTTTTTATTTATTTATTTATTTTTTTAATAAAGGATTTGTCAACAACTGGCACTTATCTTTATTTTTTGGACACTTTTTTGGTGTATTGGTAGGGGTGCTATTTACCCCCTTCCCATTCATATGGAGGGAGCCAGGCTCTGGGGGCCCCCTTGTTAAAGGGGCTTCCAGATTCCAAAAAGCCCCCCGCCGACACCACCACAACCACCGTGCAAGGGTTATGGGGATGATGCCCTCGTCCTCATCAACATGGGGACAAGGTGCTTTGGGGGGCATCCCAAAGCACCCTCCCCATGTTGAGGGCATATGGCATGGTATGGTTCAGAAGGGAGGGCGCTCGCTCGTCCCCCCCTTTCCTGGCCTGCCAGGCTGCATGCTCGGATAAGGTTATGGTATGGATTTTGGGGGGACCCCTCACCATCTTTTTAAATTTGGGTGTGGGGTTGCCCTTAAAATCCATATCAGACCTAAGGGTCTGGTATGGATTTTGGCGGGAGCCCCACGCCATTTTTCTTTAAAAATGTTGGCTTTTTTAAAAACATTTTATCTGTATTGCAGGGAGCATTACAGTCCGTGAGCAAGTTTAAATTACTTTTTTTTTATTTAGAAATGTCAGGTTTGCTCCAGTAGGTTTTATACATTGTACAGATACCCCGCTTTACAGGCATACTAAGGGGACCCCCCAGGCACGATATTGAAAGGATTTTTTCATTTTTATTGTTTTACTTTAAACATCATCAAGATCACTGTTCCTTTAAAAATTATCATTTAAAAAAAAAGTTTGCATTGATACATGCCCCCTAGGGCAGTACCCAGGTCCCCAAGTCCTTTTTATTGCAATAACTTGCATAAAAGCCTTTAAAATGAGGACTTTTTATTTTTCATGTTCGTGTCCTCTAAACTTTAATAGAGTTTGCATGCACTTTTTCCCTGTTCAAGATGTTCTGGTGCGAAGCGAACAGGGGGGTGTTCGGCCCATCACTAATTGAGAACCAAGTCTTCTCATCCGACATCAGTACCAAAAAAGTACTTTTTTGGATGGATGGATACAAAATCTCACAGACACTTTCCAAAATTTTATGGAAAGTTTCCTCAGATGAAAGGAGGCTGACATTGTTAAAAAGGTGTGGGGAATTCTATAATAAATGTCTTTTGGTGTCAATGGTTTTAAAATGGGATGTCCAACAAGGTACCATGATAAAGGTAGGCTGCACCCTATCAATATTTCAGATGCACAATGAATTGCTTAGATGAGCACTTTACACTTTTTAAGACCTGTGTGCCCCAGCTACAACAACATTGTCTAGGTTGTGCCTACAGGCTCTAGTAATTGAAATACATACACGTGTGTGTATATAGGACTATGTGTGTACTAGAACCATATATTGCTATTGTATATATCACATAATCTGTTTTTATCAACTGATTTGCATGTGGTGTTTTCAAGCTTATTTAAACTCTAGAACAATCCCTAATCTGGATGATTGTTGCACGTATTGGAGAAGGAAATAATAATAAATATGTATGTAATTTAAGTTAAAATATTAAACGGTGGTAGAGACTTGGTTTAGCCTTTATTTTTAGATTTTAAGAAGAGTTTATTTTCAAGATCCCAATGGAGAAGACGTATATTTTAATGAGAGAGGAGATATGGGCACGCTGTATCATATTTACAGTTTTGGAATATATTTTGATTTTGAACTTACATTTGTACATATAGGAAGTTACTATGCATCTTATCCTGATGGAGAAGAATCTGTGTTTGATGTATTTCCACCAATATGGAAATATGGTGAGGTGTGTGTTTTCACTTGACTACTGATTCCTACATAGATGTGTTAAATAGTGTAGGAGCTTACTGCTTATTCCATCCAATAGCCATCCATCCTATTGACCTATCACCAAGATGAGTTGTATTACTGGGTAAATGGGATGTGCTTTGAGAAAAGTGTTAGAGAAGTACTAAGGTTTGCATGTCACCTGCAATTGCAGGAAATTTAAGACTACTGCAAGTATATAGCCTTTATAACTTTTTGCCCTATTTTTGTATTGTATGGACCTTTTTCATCAATAAAAAAAGCATTATTTGGAGTGCGGCTATCCAGATTTTATTTCCACCTTAATACAGCTTGCACACTGAGCCAGCACCCATGGGAACACGGATGGTGATTCTCTAGGTTTTATATCCTCTTTAGCGGCTTTTCCTTACTGCAAGTATATGTATCTCTAGGAGCCTACATATTACATTTGCAGCTGCCTAGAATTGCCTACAGAAGGGATTATTTAGTAAAGTGAATGTTTATTTAGCTTAGTTAACTAAGGTAATGCTATGGTTATGTTATCCATTGACTGATTAACTGGTGAACATATGTATAAAAATGAGTTGTGTTTACAATTTTTTACTTTTATTCACATTTCTTTTACATGCTGTGACCAGAGCAGTGCAGTGTTACCACAGTGAAACTACACTAGTCTGAGGAGGTGATCACACCATTTTTTTTACACTACTTGCTTATAACACTGATGATTACTGTTATAAGCAAACATTTTTATGAATGGCATTCATTCATAGTGCAATGTGTACAAGAGGAATGGGCCGAAAGACCCCCTGTTCAGTTCAAACCAGAACTTTAGAACATTGCAAAAGTTCGGAACTGAATAAAAAACCCCATTGAAGTCTATGGGACCTGAACTGGAAAAATCAAAAATTACCATTTTGAAGGCTTATATGCAAGTAATTGAGTACACAATGGTTATGGAGGTCTGGGTACTGCCCTGGAGAACAAAAAAAAAGACTGTAAAAATAAGCAGTGATTTACGGATGCCTAAAGTGAAAGCATAAAATGAGAAAAAAACAATAAAAATTAAAAATTACTGGGGGGCGTGGCTTGCTGCGGACTATAATGGCTGCCTATTCTCATAACTCCTCTCAGCCTGGGACTTCTAGCAACTCTAGCGTCGATTCTAGCAACGCATCCCCCCTTAACCTTAGCTTAGGGGGGCTCTTACATCTTCAAGCACGGAACGAGCCCACTAAAGAACCCTTCAGATAGCTGTTGTGGCAACTGAGACAGGTGGATGCGGTGTGGGGGACTGCTGGACCTCCGCCTGGTAACCCACATCCATCCGATCTGCTCTCACACCGCAAGAGACTTTAACACTCACCTCGGTGATGCTGGCCCCCGTACTCTCAGCCTTAATTACTTGTGGATCACCTTAGGACCAGTGAGTGGGTGCCCCGCGGCCTGAAGCGGCTCCCTCACGGTTCGTCAGCCGCCATCTTGGGGCCTAGTAATGAGGCCGCTGCCTCCCTTCCAACTTGGACTAAAGACTGCCTGCAGCCCGGCACACTCCTGCCTCTGCTTTCGGGAGCCGACCAGCAACGCGGAGATCCGATAGTGCTACATTTGACCGGACCGGAGCCTATATTGCGGCCTATACTGGGCCTGCACCTGCGGACGCCTGTGAGAGAGAGGCGCCTCCTACCCGCTCAGCCGGCCGTCACCCTTCCCCGTGTGATGAGGGAGGCCTCCTGCGCCACTCAGTCCGGTCGCCTTGATCCCTCTGCTGGTCTGGCTTGGCTTGCAACGCGGGCTGAGGTGTGACTGGAGCTGCGGTGGTTCTCCTCTAACGCCAGCTACCGCCATCTTTCCACCCAGTGCGCAGACGCCGGGGATCATATTCAGAATACCTCAGAGCCTGGCTGGCCTTTGCATCACCATTTCTCACCGGAGCAGCTGGGGCATTGACGGAGGAAGTCGCGGAGGACGCGGATCGGATCGGGGCCACCAAGGGCAGTGACAAAGAAGGGCTGACGGCCATATTGCAGTGGCGAACATTAGACCGGAACCACAGGGTAGCTCGTCTGTAACCAATACTGTAGTACCAGATATAACTCACTGGCCACACAAGACAGGGACCGGCCACCATCTTGCAGCCCAGTCATTTTGTGGCCTATCAACCGCCCTAGGTCGAGTACTATAATAACTTTATCCTCACACCGAGACACCACATTTGGCTTATCTTGTCCCTAATACCACTAGATGGGATTGGCTGTGGGGACAGTGGAGTTGGGTGAGGTCCCCTGGCCCTCTTCTTAGGGAAGAATCACCATATCCAGCCTGACTGGACAGTTGCAGGCACTGTCCCCTGGGTGTTGGACTGGGGGATCCCTGCCTTGCCCATACTGCTGCACAGCAGATACACATTCAGGGGAAGCATAATTATTGGAGTTGATTGTAGTTCTCCTCACACCCTCCCCCAAAGCATCCTGGCTCTGTATCAGTGCCACAAAGAGGGTAGAATATAGTGGCCCCATCTGAGGTATGCCCAAAAAGAAATCTCGTAATCTCAGTAACATGCGCAGCATCTCCGAATTCTTTCAAGAACCTGCCATGCAAACCGCTCAGGCCGTCCCCGGACCAGCCTCTCCTACCCTGTCAACACAAATGCCTGAAGCTCACCAAACTCTGGACAATCTACTGGAAGTAATGGATAGCTCCAATAATGGCATCGCACACACACAGCCCTCACCTACAGACAGAGGCAAAAGAGGCGCTCAATGACCGGCTCAATCTCCATCCAAAACCCCGCTATATAAAAAACAGCATTGGGACGAAATACCCGATCCCGAGAGTTCACAGGAATCCTTGGCTGCACATCCTGCTTCGGACCAACCGCCGCCTGAACACACACTAAAATTAATGTTACTATCACTCCAAAAAGATTTGAGAATTGAACTACGATCCTCCCTCTCCACACTACATACCAGAATGGATCAAGTCGAAGATCGTACGGATACACTCGAGCAACAAGTTGCAGCTCAAGCATCTGCACATGAGGCTACAGCAGAGACCCAATTTAAACACTCTGAAGAACGCCAATATCTTCGGGCCAAAGTAATAGACCTCGAAGATCGTTCTCGCAGGAACAACATCAAATTCAGAGGCATCCTGGAATCCGTGAAACCAGCAGATATCACACACTATATACAACAGATGTTCCTCAAACTCATCCCCCAACTATCGCAGCTAGATCTGACTATAGATCGGGCACATAGAATCGCAAACCAAGTTACCTGCCTGACTCTGTTCCTAGAGATGTGTTGGCGCACATTCATTTTTTCCACATCAAGGAAAAAATGATGTCGGCAGCCCGGATGGCGAAAACTCTACCGGATCCCTACTCTGCCATCTCCTTGTACACTGATATCTCAGCGGCCACAGCACAGAAAAGGAGAGAATTCGCCCAAGTTACCACCATCCTCAGAGACCGCAATATACCATATAAATGGGGCTTCCCCACGAAACTTGTAGTGACATTCCAATCCGAAATGACAGACATCCTGACTCCTAAGGAGGGCATCAATCGACTGCTTAACTGGAGGATCATCACCACACCACCCCTGCCATCTGATCGTCAGCTACAACAACCCCGTGGAACACATCGCACTTATACCAACAGCCCCCCCCCCTATGCTCACCAACAATTCTGAAGTTCATCTATTCCTGGGCATACCCGGGTCCTACCATGAACTGAAGTAAGATGATTACTATTTTCATTTGTCCCAGTGAGTATGCTATGGTCTGATATATTTTACCTTTCTACCATAGTATACGAAACCTCTCACCGCTGTTTAGAGTGCCAGGTACTCTCAGATTTCTGTTCTCTACCTTGATATTGTTAATTTCTTTGTTACTCTCACTGTTCTAGATATTGCTCAACGCAGTACACTTGAACTGACTGTTCTAAGTAGTTACGACACTAGTTAGACAGCTGTGCGTTTTTGTTTCTGTTACAAGCTCACTCCTTATTTTTTACAATATTGTGCCTGTTTTGCCTAGACCTTGAGTGTGCGATAGACCAGGTGACCACTCCCACAGTACACTTTTACATCTCTGGCAATTATACTCGCATTTTATCACTATGGCCATCAAAGTCTCCCTTTAAACGCCACCTTTTGTGGAGGGAAGCGCTAACATTAAAGGCTGATGTTATGTGTGCTCAAGAAACACACTTTTCTTCCCTTAAACCTCCTACATGCTCCCACAAGCAATACCAACACTGCTTCTATGCAAATTCCACCAAAAAGAAAGCTGGGGTCCTTATAGCAGTATGCTCGACGGTAGCGTTTCAATTAATCCACTCAGAATTGGACGCCCAGGGCAGATTTATAATACTCCATGCTTCCTTTAACAACCACATCATGACTGTGGTAAACATTTATGCCCCCAACACCCATCAGTCCCGATTTTACAAGACCATCATGCATAAACTTCAACCTTTCCGCACTTATCCTCTGATCATTTGCGGAGACTTTAACCACATTGTGGATCCTACCCTTGACTCTTCCAATCCCACCAGAAAACAATCCTCAGCTCTCCCAGATCTCCTCCGCTCAGAAGATTTGTTTGACCCATGGCGGTGCCTCCATGACACTGAGAGAGATTACACTTACTTCTCGCACACTCAAAAGTCCTATTCCAGGATTGACCTGTTTCTGGTGGATAAACACACCCTACTACCACCAACCTGCTTAACCAAATCCGCTCCTTGGAACTAGCCCACAAAGCACATCCTACACCCAATCTTGAGACAGAGCTAAATTGCACTAGGAAAGCACTTAGGGACTATCTACACTCGAATTTTGATTTTGCACTAAAGAGACTGAAACTCAATTTCTATGCCCACCACAACAAATCGGGGGCATGCCTCGCAAAACAATTGAAAAAGCACCTCGTGCATGCTAAAATTCCCTACCTCACCTCTCACAACCGTAGTAAACTTACCAACCCTAAAGATATTGCTGACCGTTTTGGCCAGTTTTACACCAATTTGTACAACCTTACAGCCAATAACGAAGCCACAGCTCCCGAACCGTTTGCCATCTCTAAATTTTTAGCAGATCTTGCCCTGCCCTCTCTAAACCAGGAACAGGTGGACTTACTCTCTAGTCCCTTCACCCTAGTTGAACTGACCCAAACCATTGCTTCTTTGCCCCTACACAAAGCTCCGGGTCCTGACGGGTTCAGCAACGAGTATTACAAGCAGTTCTCTGGCCTGTTAGCACCTCATTTACTGCACTCCCTGAATTTTACATTTACTACGGGCACCATCCCACCTGAGGCCCTTGAGGCCATCATCACTACTATTCCCAAGCCAGGTAAAACACCGGACGATCCAGCTAACTATAGACCTATCTCCCCGCTGAACTCGGACACCAAAATATATGCTAAAATGCTCGCCACACCTCTATACTCTATCATCTCTCAACTAGTACATCCCGATCAAGTGGGCTTTATTAACGGCAGGCAGGCCTCTGATGGGACTCGTAGATTTATAAATTTACTCCAGTGGGCTGAACATCACAAAACGCCTTTTCTGTTCATCTCTTTAGATGCAGAGAAGGCGTTTGACAGGGTGGACTGGACCTTTCTCAGAGCAGTCCTAATCAAATTTGGATTTTCTGGTATGCTTCTAGAGGCAATAATGGCGCTATATACCATGCCCAGCGCCAGAGTGGTGACCTCAGGCATTTTATCTGACCCTTTACCAATCTCTAATGGTACCCGTCAGGGTTGCCCCCTGTCGCCACTCATCTTCACTCTAATCATGGAACCGCTCGCACAATCTATTCGAGCTAATCCTCTTATCCTGGGTATTGAGATAGAGAATAATGCCCATAAAATTGGACTATACGCGGATGATGTCATTGTGACCATCACTAATCCCACGTAGTCGCTCCCACAACTACATCACACTTTGGACCTCTTTAGTAACGTATCCCTTTATAAGATCAATTGTTCTAAGTCTTCTATGATTGGTGTCCACATTAATCCACGTCTCAGAGGTAGCATTGTGCGACTAACTTCCTTCTCCTGGGCCCCTAACTCTGTTTTAACTTATTTAGGGATCAACCTGATATCACCTACCTCACAACTACTCAATATGAATCTTTCACTCCTACTTGCCAAACTACAACAGACCATACATATTCTACGCAATGCCCAAGCTTCCTGGGCTGGAAGAATATCCCTTGCCAAGATGTATCTACTACTACACATTCCGGACACTACCTGTTCCATTCCTTACCTCTCATCTCAACAAACTTCAAGCAACTCTACACGCCTTCATATGGAATGGTAAACATTCAAGGCTCAATAGAGCCAAGCTTTGCAAGCCGATCACGGCCAGAGGCATGGGAGCCCCTAACCTTCTAGCGTACTACAGAGCTAATATTTTGGAACAAACCAAATGTTGGTGGGTCCAGGATATTACATTCCCATGGTTACAGATAGAGCGATCAGCTCTTTCAGCATGTCCCAAACTGACCCTTGGTGCACTGCTGATATCTCCACACAAGCCCTCTTCGTATCTGGACATGATTAATGTTACTCTCAGAACATGGCAAGCAGTATCACAACAGTCTCACGGTATTCCACGGTCCATACTGCATGACCTACCCTTACAGACCCTGCATTAAATTTTGCAAGACATATCCTTACAAAATTGGATTACAGCTGGGATTTCTACACTAGCAGTTCTCTACCAAGACTCTATGCTGCTCTCCTTTCAGAAAATTCAACAGAAATACCACATCCCACACAAAGACCTCTTCAAATTCCTGAGAATTTGTTCAGTACTTACAAAAGTAAGCTGGTCTAAAGTCCCAACATTGCGGAACATATTGCAATTCTACAAAGGAGCCCACCCACTTTCTAGAGGCATCTCTTACTTCTACAGACTACTCACCAACCCAGACTCCAACTCCAAGACTCCCACTATGCTCAAATGGGAACAGCGACTAAACTGCTCTTTTACAGCCCAACAATGGCACAACACCTTGAGATTGCCCTCTCGCCTCTCTCGCTGTTGTACCCACTGGGAGGGTACCCAAAAAATATTCCACGACTGGTACCTCACGCCACAAAAACTAAACAGACACCTGACATGTGTTGGAGGTCCTGCAACCAACATGCATCAGCCTTTCACATCTGGTGGCCTTGCCCTAAGTTGAAAGCTCTTTGGACTACTATCTCGAAGCTCCTATCTTCGGTACTACTCACGCCAATTTCGCTCTCTCCACAAATGATCCTGCTTGGCCTAGATATCGACTCCTGGCTGACACCCACACAGACTGTACTGTCTCATGCTCTCTTTGCAACTAGATCACTTCTAGCCAAAAACTGGAAAACACCCGTCCTTCCATCTCTCCCGGAAATCATCTCAGCCATTGACAATCAATGTGAGATGGAACTTATGTACGCCAGAGCTCACCTTCAAATGCCTTAATTCTTGAAGCGGTGGAATCTTTGGCTTGTCCAATCCAAGTGTTCTTTGTTACTCTGATCTTAGACACTATTGTCTGTCAACTTCATTCCGGAGCAACGTCGATGACTTCCAAGAATGAAGAACACCAGCTTGTTTAATTCTTCAACAGTCTGAATCTATGTGCTTACTGTACATCCTGACTTTACCTCCACCCTTTCTTTGTTTTTTTTTTCCCTTATCCCTTTCTCGTCTTACTGCTGCTTAAGTATTAGGGGTCATTCATTGACAGAGGCGATTTTCGCAACACTCAGTTGCGCTGTCTCTCACGCCTGACACAGCATCCTCCCGTTGGGGTGTCTGTGAGGGGCAAGCGCAACCTAGGTCGTTCCACTCGCCAAACCTCTGCCACCTTGATATACTGTTTATTAACTAAAAAGTGAGTTATTTTATATGCACAGTGGTTGATTATCATTTTCATGTCTGCTCAACTTTGGTGCAGCTCTGCTTTATTATCTCTGTATGTTCATGGACACTTTCAAAAATTTAATAAAAGATTATTAAATAAGAAAAAATGTTTCTGTAAAAATTAAAAAATACTTTCAATATAGTGCTTGGGCTGTCCCCTTGTTCTACCTGTAAAGTGGCACATCTGTACTGTGTATAGAAGCTGCTGCAGAAATAATTGCATTTATAAAGCCAAAAAATGACAGTTTCCCTGCAAGCTTTCTTTATTTGTAAACAACGGCTTAGGGAGCCAGTCTGTATGATGAGGCCACAATGTAGTGCACTGGGAACAAGATTAGAGATTGTTTGGATAAATTCTGGTGTCTCTTCTGCAGACGTTGGATAGAAGTAACAGGTGTGGAAAAATTGGCCTTTGGGTGTCGGAGCTGCCTTCACACCATAACCCTACAGAGGTATTGTTGATGAAAGCAAGAATTGCCTTGCTGTCAAACAGTGAAATGATATGCATCTGTCAATCAGGTGTGGAAAAATTGGTCTTTGGGTGTCAGAGATGCCTTCACACCATAACCCTATAGAAGTACACTTGATGAAAGCAAAGAATTGCCTTGCTGCCAAAAATTGAAATGATATCCACTTGCCAAACAGGTGCAGAAAAATAGGTCTTTGTGTCTCCATGGTGCCTTCACACCGTAACCCTATAGAAGTACTCTTGATGAAAGCAAGAATTGGCCTTGATGTTAAAAATTTAAATGATATACACCTGTAAAACAGGTGTGGAAAAATTGGGCTTTGGGTGAAAATTGTGCCCATGAAACCTACACCAAAAAAAAAAAATATTCCAGATGAAATCAACACCCACAATGCTAGGCAGCCTAGAAGTCCTGCAGAGATTCCACATCCCAAAAACACTTAATCAGCAACATCGGCATCAGGGGCTTCTGGTAATTCGGGACTGATTCATTTGATAAATGTCAGATGGTCCACAGAGTCTGTGGACAGACATGTTCTTTTATCAGTAACAAAACCTTCAACTGCACTGAATGCCCATTCAGAAAGCATGATGGATGCAGGGCAGCCCAGCAGCTCAATTGCATACTGGGCAAGTTCTGGCCAGTGGTCTATTCTCATGACACAGTAACCCAGTGGATCATCAACTGGAAAGCTCTCCATCTCTGTTTTCACCTTTAGATTATTGTCCACCTTGTGATGCAGACACTGCCAATGGGATGTGGAAGCTAACAGCCCTGGGCGTCAAGGACTAAAAAAATTGTGAAATGCATCACTTAGGCGGCCTCCTTCTCCACCGCTCGTCTCTTGACCAACAGAAGCCTCAAAACTGCTTTTTCCACCTGCCAGAGTAGGGAAAAGCATTAGATAAACTTCTCTCTAAGGTGTCCTCAAGAGATTTCATCTTCTGCACCCTCTGTGTGGATGGGATGAGTTCTGAGACTTTCCCCTTGTAACGGAGGTCAAGGAGGGTTGCCAACCTATAGTGGACCTTCTCCTTTATGCCACATATTCTTGAGCCCTTTCACAGGCTTTGAAGCATGAGGGAGCCCATGCACTGCAAGTTTGCAGAGGCATGAGAAGCAGACTCCTCGAGGTCACTGAGGATTACAGTATCTGGAACTGCCTCCTCCCAGCCACGTACTACTCCCAAGGGTTCCGGGAATAGAAAACCATCTCCTAATGTTTGACGTATGTCTTCCTCTGCTTCAATGCCTCCAAAACTGCCAGAATCCTCCTCCTCCCTCTCCTCTTGTATGTTCTGTGATGTAGGAAGAATGGTGTCTGCATAAAGCGGGCCTTGAGAGGAAAGGAAGTCCTCATCTTCCTCCCGCTGCTCTGCTTTGAGTGCCCTGTCCATAATGCCACACAGTCTGCTCCAGCAGGAACACAACAGAGATTGTGTCACTGATGCATGCATTGTAATGGCTCACCATCCTTGTGGTCTCCTCAAATGGTGACAGTACAGTGCATGCATCCTTAATGATCAGTCAAAAAAAAAGATGAACCGCCCTGAGCCTGTTGTTGTGCCATACTCACACAGGTACTCGTTGACAGCCCTCTGCTGCATGTGAAGTGGCTGCAGCATTGCCAAAGTCTAGTTCCACCTGGTGGGCATTTCACAAATCAGGCAGTTTACGGACAGGTGGAATTCCCACTGAATTTCAGCCAACCGAACACTGGCTGTGTATGACCGCCTGAAATGGCTACAGACTCTTCTGGCCTGCTTTAGCAGATCTTCCAACCCTGGGTACCTATTTAAGATATGCTGCACCACCAAATTGAGGACATGTGTCAGGCATGGCACATGTGTCAATGCTCCCTGTCTAAGGGCAGGCAGGAGGCTTATGCCATTATCACACACCATCAGGAGAGGGGGGTAGAGCAGACAAATCTCACATTGTCACCACTAGCTGTATGGAGATGTGCTGGCACAACAAGCTGCAGCACTGAGCCCTGTCCTGCATCCTTCCGAGTTGCAAGTAGAGTTACCCAGTGTGCTTTGAATGAAATATATCACCCCTGGCGATGCTTGCTGGACCATGTGTCAGCAGTAACCTAGACTTTGCGGCAGACTGCCTTGCCCAATGATCCCACCACATTGCCTTTCACATGATGGTATAGAGCTGGAATGACATTACAAGAAATAGAAACTGGGAACCTGCCATTGTGGTACAGCACATTCTGCAAATTCATGGAAGGGGCAGAATCCACCAGACGGAAAGGCAGAAGTTGTAGAGCCAGCAGGTTTGACAAGCTTGCATTTAGACGCTGGGCATGTGGGTGGTAGGGACTGTATTTTTTTTTTTTGCTGCAGCAGATGGGGCAAATAAATTTGCTGGCTATAGTCCACAGCTGATAGTGTGCTACTGGCAGATGTGCTGCAAGGACCTGGGACATCCTGCACTATACAATTATCCCTGTCAGTGGAGCCTGCTAAGAGGTCATGATGTATAGCAGGGGCAAACTGAGGTGAGTGAGGAGGAGCAGAATTGTGTCGTTTTTGTGTGGCTTTCAGGTGCTCTTGTCACTGGGCTGAGTGATGGGAGGTTAAATGCCTTGTCAAGCATGTGGTACCCATATGGCTGGTGTTTTTGCCATGTTTGATGTGCTTGAGACAAAGTTTGCAAATTTAAACAGTGTGATTGGCTGCACATGTGCTAAAAAAGACCCACACAGCTGAGCTGTGTGAAGTGGGCTGGGAGATAACAGCTCCACAATGTGATGGAATAGGATGGCTGCTCTCTACTCTTCCATGATGGTTGCCTCATTGGGGTTGTGCCTCACCCTCACTTTCCTCCTCTGCTCTATCGTGAACCCAAATCACGTCATCATCATCATGTCCTCCATCCTCATTACCACTGGAGACAACTCGGCAATATGCTGCAGCTGGGGGAATATGACTGCCAATTTGTGTACCAGTGCTCTCCCCTCCCTGTAGGGTCATGTTCCTACCTTCCTCAACTTCAGAACCAATGTCTGAATCAAGTAATGGCTGTTCATTGTCAAGGAGCAAGTGGCTGATGCTGTGTTCAAATAACTCAGCTGACTCCTCCAAGACTGATGCTGGGGCTATGGCACTAATAGCCATGGACAAGGAGGCATATTTAGCCACTCTGGCGGCTGCAGTGGACTGTGCACTAGTCTCTGCTTTGGTGATGGAGGATGAGGAGGATGAGGGTGGCCTAGTAAGCCAGTCCACCACCTCCTCTGCATGCTGTGGCTGGATAGCATGGGTAACATTGCTAAACAGAGGAAATGATGCCCTGCCTGAAGACTGGCCACGACCACCTTTGCCTGTGGACACATATGCTGCTGGCCCCCTCACAGTGCCATGGGAACATCGGCCTCTCCTTGTTGGCTTCTCAGACATGATGGGGGAGTGGTGCTTGGTGGTGTGTGGTGCACCTTGACCTGAGTACTCACTACACAGACACACTACACTGATACACTATAACATACTGCATTAAAACTGCACTGACGCACAGAAATATACTGCGTTAAATGTGCAGTAACACGCTGAAATATACTGCATTAAATGGCACATAATGCACTGAAATATACTGTAATAATCATGCACTAACACATTGAATTATACTGCATTAAATATGCACTAGCGCACACAAATATACTGCGTTAAACATGCACTAATGCACAGAAATATACTTCTTTAAACATGCATTAACGCACTGAAGTATACTGCTTTAAATGTGCAGTGATGCACAAAAATGTACTGCTTTAAACGTACAGTAACACACAGAAATATACTGTGTTAAATGTGCACTAATGCACAGAAATATACTGCATCAATCGTGCAATAATGCATTGAAATATACTGCATTAAACGTGCAAGGTTATTTCAACAAATGAATAAACAAATAAAACATGCAATAATATCCATGTGTGCAGTGCAATAATTGATCTGTGCATAGGTGGCAGTATGCCACACTCCTCCTGAAAAGTGAATCACAGTGCCAAAAAACAAAAGCGTTAAACATGTACTAATGCACTGACATATAATGTATTGCATGTCATGTGACACACTGAAATATACTGTGTTAAATGCACACTAATGCACTGAAATATACTGCATCAATCGTGCAATAATGCATTGAAATATACTGCATTAAACGTGCAAGGTTATTTCAACAAATGAATAAACAAATAAAACATGCAATAATATCCATGTGTGCAGTGCAATAATTGATCTGTGCATAGGTGGCAGTATGCCACACTCCTCCTGAAAAGTGAATCACAGTGCCAAAAAACAAAAGCGTTAAACATGTACTAATGCACTGACATATAATGTATTGCATGTCATGTGACACACTGAAATATACTGTGTTAAATGCACACTAATGCACTGAAATATACTGCATCAATCGTGCAATAATGCATTGAAATATACTGCATTAAACGTGCAAGGTTATTTCAACAAATGAATAAACAAATAAAACATGCAATAATATCCATGTGTGCAGTGCAATAATTGATCTGTGCATAGGTGGCAGTATGCCACACTCCTCCTGAAAAGTGAATCACAGTGCCAAAAAACAAAAGCAAATGATGCACTGTTATTTCAACAAATGAATAAACAAATAAAAAATATAATAATATCCATGTGTGCAGTGCAATAATTGAGCTGTGCACTAGTTGGCAGTGTGCAACACTCCTCCTGAAAAGTGAATCACAATGCCAAAAAACAAAAGCAAATGATAAAGCTTGGAAACAAACACACTCCTCCTGAAAAGTGAATCACAGTGCCAGATAAAAAACAAAAACAAATGATAAAGCTTGAAAATAATCTGATACATAATCCTGAGTAGGGATGGGCTGGTTGTTCGAGTCGAAAGTAGGTTCGGCTTGAACAACGCCCGTTCGCTTGTTTGGCAAACTTAGAACATTATGGGGCATTAGGCTTGTGCAATTCGTTTTGTTCCGAATTTTGTTTTTATTCGGACGAATTACGAATTTTCAATTTACGTTTTTTTCCGAATTTTCGTTTTTCTGAATCTTGGTAATTCAGCAATTGCGGTAATTCGGAAATTTGCGGTAATTCGGCAATTGCGTTAATTCGGAAATTCACGATAATTTGGCAATTGCGGTAATTCGGAAATTCACAGTAATTCGGCAATTGCGGTAATTCGGAAATTCGGCAACCGGAACAGTCGAAAATCCGAAATTCAGAAATTCAGAAATTCTGAAATCTGAAAATTGGAAAAAACTAAGAATATTTGAAATAATAACTAACTAATAACTATTAAATTATAGGTATTGGAATTTCCTTGAAAGTTTGGCTGTTAGTGAACTTAAATATTAAATTTATCACTAATAGTCATACTTTCAAGAAAATTCCAATTCCTATATTTAATAGTTATTTATTATTATTTCAAATATTCTTTCTTATTTCCAAATTTCAGAAATTCAGAAATAAGGAAGAACATTTGAAATAATAAGTTATTAATTTATTATTTTAACTTATTATAAATTATAATTAGCTATTATTATTTCAAATGTTCTCTCTTATTTCCGAAATTCGGAAACAAGAAGGAAAATTTGAAATAATAAGTTATTAATTTATTATTTTAACTTATTATAAAATATAACAAGCTATTATAATTTCACATTTTCTTCCTTATATCCGACTTTTGCAATGTGTGACTGTATATATGCATACTGTATGTATGTATGTGTGTATACTGGGTGTGTTATACTGTGTCTATATTGTATGTATACACACAGTATACATACAATATACATACAATATACACACAGTATATACACACCCAGTATACACACACACATACATACAGTATGCATATATACAGTCACACACTGCAAAAGTCGGAAATAAGGAAGAACATTTGAAACAATTTTTTTATAATTTATCATTTAAAATAATAAATCAATAACTTATTATTTCAAATGTTCTTCCTTTTTTCTGAAATTCGGAAATTCGGAAATAAGAAAGAACATTTGAAATAATAACAGCTTATTATCATTTATAATAAGTTAAAATAATAAATTAATAACTTATTATTTCAAATGTTCTTCCTTATTTCTGAAATTCAGAAATAAGAAAGAATGTTTGAAATAATAATAAATAACTATTAAATTATAGGTATTGACATTTTCTTGTAAGTTTGGCTGTTAGGGAACTTAAATATGAAATTTATCACTAATAGCCATATTTTCAAGAAAATTCCAATACCTATAATTTAATAGGTAATCATTATTATTTCAAATGCTTTTCTTATTTCCGAGTTTCCGAATTTCGCAAATAAGGAAGATCATTTGAAATAATAAGTTATTAATGTATTATTTTAACTTATTATAAATAGTAATAAGCTATTATTATTTCAAAAGTTTTTCCTTATTTCCGACTTTTGCAGTGTGTGACTGTACATATGCATACTGTATGTATGTATGTATGTATGTATGTATATGTACAGTCACACACTGCAAAAGTCGGAAATAAGGAAGAACATATGAAATAATAATAGCTTATTATAATTTAGAATACGTTAAAATAATAAATGAATAACTTATTATTTCAAATGTTCTTCCTTATTTCCAAATTTCCGAAATTCTGGAAATAAGAAAGAACATTTGAAATAATAATAGCTTATTATTATTTATAGTAAGTTAAAATAAAACATTAATAGCTTATTATTTCAAATGATCTTGCTTATTTCCAAAATTCGGAAATAAGAAAAACATTTGAAATAATAATAAATACCTATTAAATTATAGGTATTGGAATTTTTTTTAAAATGTGGCTATTAGTGATAAATCTCATATTTAAGTTCACTAACAGCCAAACTTTCAAGGAAATTCCAATACCTATAATTTTATAGTTATTAGTTAGTTATTATTTCAAATGTTCTTAGTTATTTTCGAATTTTCAGATTTACGAATTTCTGAATTTCCGAATTTTGGATTTTCGGCTGTTCTGATTGCCGAATTTCCGAATTACCACAATTGCCGAATTACCACAAATTTCCGAATTTCGGATTTCCGAATTCAGAATTTTTTTAATTTCTGAATTTCCGAATTCAGAATTTTTTGAATTTCCGAAAAATGAAAAAAAAAGTATTTTTTTTAGCCATGCACAAGTCTATGGGGCATTCGCGGGAACTTTGAGCGCCCCATAATGCATTCCAATGGTGGAGTAATGTTTGGCTAATCACAGAGCATTCTGCTGTGAGAGATATGATTGGGTAAAGGCAGTCAGTTAGTGTAAAGTGAAATATATATTAGATAGATAGATAGAGTAATCTATATACAGTCAGTTAGTGCAGGCAGTGCAAGAATATATATATACCTTCCTAGTGTGTATATATATATATATATATATACACAGTGTATTGAGTTTACACTATATATCAGTGCATTATAGTGCATTTGGAGGTCTACATACAGTATATAGTACACTTGACGTGGTGTCTTAAAATATATACAGTTTTTAAATTAATTTACATCAGCAGGGCCCATTCCTGCGCCCAACAAGAGTAACTGCAAGGGGTTACAGTGTTCTGGCACCTGCAAACACCCAAGGCCCAATTTTTAGACACCTGTTTGACTGGGGCATGTCATCACAATTTTTAACCACTTAACAAGAATTGTCATTTATAAACAGTGGCAGATTTAAGGTTAATGTATGGGGGTATAGCCTGCAGTTACAGGCTATACCCCAGTACCATTTTTTAGAGCAGGTGGTCGGCTATCCAGTGATAACGGCCGATCCGGCTTGGAAGCCACTCATTCGTTATCCCAGGGAGGGGAAGGGGCCATCCTCCCCTCCCGCCACCGTCCGCTGCTCTTATCCGGAGCTCCGATTGGACGTATCTGGCCGCTGTGTGGAGTCCCTGTGGAAGCCAGAATTGGCTTTGATTGGGACTCCTTCGTACATTTCTGGAAGCGACATCACAAGGTCACTTCCGGTTTACTCGGCGGCCAAAGGCACCAGTTTTAAAAAAATTACAGCGTTCAGAATCACCATTCTTGGCGATCTGAGTACTGTGAAGTGCAAGGGAGGGATGGGGGGGTCTTTTAGACTCCCCCATCCCTCCATAAAGAGTACCTGTCACCACATATTATTATCACAAGGGATGTTTACATTCCTTGTGATAGCAATAAAAGTGATCAGTTTTTTTTTTAAAGGAACAGTGTTAAAAAAAAAAAAAATTAAAGTGCCACTGTCTCCTTGAGCTAGCGCAGCAAAGAAAATGCATACGTAAGTCACGCACTCATGAAAATGGTGTTCAAACTACACATGTGAGGTATCGCGATGATCGCCAGAGTGTGAGCAATAATCCTAGCAAAAGACCTCCTCTCAACCTCTAACCTGGTAACCATTAAAATGTTTTAAAGCATTGCCTATGGAGATTTTTAAGTACTGGAGTTTGTCGCCATTCCGCAAGTGTGCGCAATTTTGAACCATAACATGTATGATATCTATTTACTCAGCGTAAAATCCTCTTTCACAATATACAAAAAAATTGGGCTAACTTTACTGTTGTCTTATTTTAACTCAAAAAATTCAATTTTTTCCAAAAAAATTGCGCTTGAAAGTCGCCTGCGCAAATACCGTGTGACAAAAATTATTGCAACGATCGCCATTTTATTCTCTAGGGTGTTTGAAAAAAATATATATAATGTTTTGGATTCCTACGTAATTTTCTAGCAAAAAATAATTTTGACTTGTAAACTACAAGTGTAAAAAAGGGCTCTGGGGCTTAAGTGGTTAAACTAATTTACAACAGCAGGGCCCATTCCTTCACCCAACAAGAGTAACTGCAAGGGGTTACAGTGTTCTGGCACTTCCAACACCCAAGACCCAATTTTTTGGCACCTGTTTGACTTGGGCATGTCATCACAGTTTTTAAATTAATGTATAACAGCAGGACCAAACTTTAAAAAATATTGCGTAGGGTTCCCCCCAAAGTCTGTAACAGACCCTTCGGGTCTGGTATGTATTTTAAGGGGAACCCCGTCCAAAATAAAAAAATTGTGTAGGGGTCCCCCCAAAGTCTGTACCAGGCCCTTCAAGTCTGCTATGGATATTTTAAGGAGTGTACAGCTTGTATAACAGTGTCAATTTGCTGTCCCCTCAAAATAACTCAACACACAGCTATTAATGTCTAAACCACTGGCAATAAAAGTGAGTAAACCCCTAAGTGAAAATGTCCAAATTGGGTCCAAAGTGTCAATATTTTGCGTGGTCACCATTATTTTCCAGCACTGCCTTAACCCTCCTGGGCTTGGAGCTCACCAGAGCTTCAGAGGTTGCCACTGAAGTCATCTACCACTCCTCCATGACAACATCACAGAGCTGGTGGATGTTAGAGACCTTGCGCTCCTCCACCTTTCATTTGAGGATGCCCCACAGATGCTCAATAGGGTTTAGGTCTGGAGACATGTTTGGCCAGTCCATCACCTTTACCCTCAGCTTCTTTAGTAAGGCAGTGGTCATCTAGGAGGTGTGTTTGGGGTCATTATCATGTTGGAATACTGCCCTGCGGCCCAGTCTCCAAAGGGATGGGATCATGCTCTGCTTCAGTATGTCACAGTACATGTTGGCATTCATGGTTCCCTCAATGAACTGTAGCTTCCCAGTGCCGGCAGCTCACATGCAGTCCCAGAACATAACACTGCCACCACCATGCTTAACTGTCACAATCCTGATGGTGGAGTCTGGTTTGTGTGGGGAGCAACCTCTCTTACGGCCCTGGTTCCAGATCCCTTGGTAGAGCAGACAGGGAGCGCTGGAGCACAGGGGAGCACGAGGGCTGGATTAGACACAGATGATGATAAGATGTCTTCCAGAAGTCCGTGCAAGACTGAGAGTAGTGGCTCAGGCCGGGTCGGCAATGTTCAAGCAAGCAGTAGAGAGGGATCAGGGGGATGGATGGTCAGACACAGACAGGGTTCGTCAGCAGGCAGGCAGCGAGGTACAGAGGGATCAGGCAGAAGAGTGGTCGGTGGACAAGCAGAGGTCAGTTCAGGCAGGAAGCACGGATGGTCAGGTCAAGCCGGGGTCACAGGAATAGGAAGTGCACAGGATTCAGGTCACTCAGGAACACGGAACTGCTGTATATCAGACAGCATCTGCTGCAGGGAGCAGGACGCCTAAATAGGCCCCCAAATATCTAGTTTTTTTGTATGCTTTATGTTTGGGTCCTGACCAGACCTTTTTGGGTTCGTGAACCCCATCCTCCTTAATTAGCCCCAATCAGTGTCCACCTGATCCATGGGATGTGTCCTCTGGTCTCCCATAAAGAGAGGTGTTAGCTTCCATGGTTTAAGAGATATGAGCATTCACTCTAAAGTCAGTGTAGGTTCCCACTGGTAAAACGGGGTACTTTGCAGCAGTCAGTGGGCTTAAGCACTTCATGGCCATTCAGTGTGACCAAACCCCCGTATTTTTGCATTTTTTGCTATATACGTTTAGATGCTTTTAAATAGCCTGACAGGAGTATGTATCATGTGTGCGCTGTAACTTATAGATTTTTTGTTTGTTGGTCGTTACGAGCAGCACCATGCGTTTGGTAGGGTATTCCCCCCAAATATCTAGTTTTTTTGTATGCTTTATGTTTGGGTCCTGACCAGACCTTTTTGGGTTGGTGAACCCCATCCTCCTTAATTAGCCCCAATCAGTGTCCACCTGATCCATGGGGTGTGTCCTCTGGTCTCCCATAAAGAGAGGCATTAGCTTCCATGGTTTAAGAGATATGAGCATTCACTCTAAGGTCAGTGTAGGTTCCCACTGGTAAAACAGGGTACTTTGCAGCAGTCAGTGGGCTTAAGCACTTCATGGCCATTCAGTGTGACCAAACCCCCGTATTTTTGCATTTTTTGCTATATACGTTTAGATGCTTTTAAATAGCCTGACAGGAGTATGTATCATGTGTGCGGTGTAACTTATAGATTTTTTGTTTGTTGGTCGTTACAAGCAGCACCATGCATTTGGTAGGGTGTTCCCCCCAAATATCTAGTTTTTTTTAAAATAGGCTGTCTGGCGCCATTGGCGCGCACAGGCGGGCACGCGCAAATGCACATGAACGGTCCGGGATGGCCAGAAATGGCTATTTTCCTGACACTGCCCCCCCCCCCCACACTTGGCCGGGTTGCTTCTCCAAAAGGTTTTAAGGCATTCTTCAGCGTGAATGTTGTTTTCAGGCTCCCAGGTATTCTCTTCTGGGCCGAAGCCCCTCCATTTGATCAAGTATTGGATGCCATTACCCCTTTTCCTGCAGTCCAGGACAGCCTCCGCTTCAAACTCCTCTTCCCCATTAATTAATACTGGTTCTGGGGGGGTTAGTGCTCCGGCCAGTAAAGGAGTCTGGAACAACAGGTTGTAACAGGGACACATGGAATACCGGATAAATTCTTAAAGTATTGGGGAGTTCAAGTTCATAGACCACCCTATCAATCTTCCTCTTGACTGAGAAAGGTCAAATGAACTTAGGTCCTAACTTTTTGGACAGGCAGGGCATTTTCAGATTGGTTGTTGCTAACCAAACCCGTACACCGGGTTCCAGGTTCAGCTCCCCCCTTCTTCTCTTATCAAAAGTCTCTTTGTAACCTTCCTGGGCCTTCGCCATGGTTTTCTGCAATAACTTATTGTTTTCCTCTAGGAATTTCACCGTGCTCTGTATGGCTGGCACTTGGCTTTCAGGGACTACGTTAGAGATGAAGTATGGGTGGAAGCCATAGTTCCCGAAAAATGAGGATTGCCCCGTGGTGGAGTGGACCGTGTTGTTATACGCAAACTTGACCAATGGTAACAAAGAGGCCCAATCATTCTGTGAGAAGGAGGAGAAACATTGCAGATACCGTTCCACGTTCTTTCAGTTTGACCATTGGTCTGCAGGTGAAAGGCTGAAGAGAAGGATAGTTCAATGCCTAGGGAGGCACACAGGGACCTCCAGAACCTGGAGGTAAATTGGACTCCGCGATCCGATACTATAGTTATGAGGACTCCGTGGAGCCTGACAATCTCTCAGACAAAGACCTCTGCTCTCAGGTGCATCCGGTGTGCCCTTCTTCGGAAGAAAATGGGCCATTTTTGTTAGCTTGTCGACCACTAGAAAGATCGTGGAGTATCCTTCTGACAAGGGCAGTTCAACAATGAAATCCATGGCACTCATTGCCCATGGTTTCTCAGGTATAGGGATTGGATTTAGTAGCCCCCAGGCTCTAGTCTTGCTGTTCTTGTTTCTGGCACAGGTGGGGCAGGCGTTGATGTATTTCCTGCAGTCATCATCCACCTGTGGCAACCAGAAAGACCACTGAAGCAATTCTGATGTTTTTCGGGTGCAGAAGTACCCGGCCAGTTTGTGGTCGTGGCAAGTCTGGAGGACAGCCACTTGTAGATCCTCAGGCACAAAAATTTTGTTACCATGCCACAACATTCCATCTTTCAGTACTAGCCTGCGATCAGGGAAACTGGTGATCTTGGCTAGGGATGGTCGGATCCGGGATAACAGGTCTTCCTGGGTGAGTAAAAAGTTGTCGGGTTGGACGATGGTGTCTGGTATGATAGTACTCTCCGGGTTACAGAACATTCGGGACAGGGCATCAGGTTTTGTATTTTTTGATCCGGGCCGGTATGTAAGGTGAAAGGAAAATCTAGAGAAGAAGAGTTCCCACCGGGCTTGACGTGGTCTTAGTCTCTTCGCTGTCCTCAGGTACTCTAGATTTTTGTGGTCAGTGTAAATGAGGATGGGGTGAGCAGCCCCTTCGAGTAGATAGCGCGTCTCCTCAATTTAATGGCCAGTAACACTCTATCCCTGACGTCATAGTTCTTTTCTGGTGCTGATAACTTACGAGAAAAGATGGCCACAGGGTGCAGTGACACCTTGAGGCCATGTCTCTGCGAGAGGACAGCTCCCACTGCATTTTCCGAAGCGTCCACATCAAGGACATATGGCAAGGTTGAATCTGGGTGCTTCAAGATAGGTGCTGAGGTAAACAGTGTCTTAAGTTTCTCAAAAGCTGCCTGTGCCTCGCTGGACCAATGGAACCGGGTACTTTGCTTGGTAAGCTGGGAAATCTGTGAGATGATGGCTGAGAACCCTCTTATTTAAAAGTTGGCAAATCCAATGAATCACTGGACTCCCTTCTTATCCACCGGTACCAGCCACTCCAGGATAGCAGCCACTTTCTGCGGATCCATGGTGATTCCCTTGACGGATATGATTAATCCCAGGAAGGAGATGCTGGATTGCTCGAATTTGCACTTCTCTGCTTTACAGTAGAGCCCGTGTTGGCGGCGGCGACTTAACACTTTGGCTACATGCTGACGATGTTCGTCCTGATTGGCAGAAAAGATCAAAATGTCATTTAGATAGATGATCACGAACAGGTCTAGGTAGTCTCCAAAAATATAATTCACGATGTGTTGGAACGTTGCGGGGGTGTTGCAGAGCCCGAAGGTCATAACCAGGTACTCGTAGTGCCCAAAACAAGTACGGAAGGTGGTCTTCCACTCATCGCCTTCCCTGATGTGGACCAGATTGTAGGCTCCCCACAAGTCCAACTTGAATATAGTAGCCGCTCGCAATCGTTGAAAAAGTTCAGGTACCAGAGGGAGAGGGTAGCGGTTCTTCACCGTGATTTTATTGCGTTCCCTATAATCGATGCAGGGTCGCAAGGAGTGGTCCTTTTTTTCCACAAAGAATATTCCTGCTCCTGCTGGGGATGTGGACGGGCGGATAAACCCTTTCTTCAGGTTATCGTCAATGTAGGCCTTGAGGGCCACCAGTTCGAGCTCAGTGAGAGGAAAAATACATCCGAATTGGGACTTCTGCCTCAGGAAGGAGCTCGATAGGGCAATCATAAGACCTGTGAGGTGGTAGCTTGTCTGTGCCCTTCTTGCTAAACATATCCAAAAAGGTGTAGTATACGGGTGGCACGGCCCGGCGGGTTTCAGGATTTGGGTCAGAGTCCAGGCATAGCAGGATTGGGGCAGTTTCAGTGCCCGTTTGTAGGCAGTGTTGTGCACAATAAGATGACTAGAACCTGACTTTACTTGTGCTCCAATTTATGTCAGGGTTGTGCGCCTGTAGCCAAGGGAGGTCCAAGATGATGGAAAAAAGAGGTGATGAGATAACATCCAAGAGCAGGAGTTCTTGGTGCCCACTGGGCGTGGTGACAGGCAGTGGAGTGGTTTTGTGTGTGACACATCCGGAGTTAAGGTAGATCCATTGACTAGGTATACCACCATCCTGTGTGCTTTGGGTTGTAGAGGAATCCGGTGCTGGCAGAAAAGATCTGATCCAGAAAACAACTACAAGCTCCGGAGTCTATGATGGCATGGACCGGAATATTCTCATCTGTGAGCTGCAAGGAAAGAGGTAAGGCCAGGTGAGTAACCTTTTGTGGTGGTATAGGCAAGACTCTGGGTGCAACTGTAGGGCGCTTATGCAGCTTAACTGAGCAGGTTCTGACATAATGTCCAGGTTCCACCCAGTAGAGGCACAGGTTGTCATTCCTGCATCGTTGCCTCTCTTCGTGAGTAAGAGAGGGGTGGAGCAGTCCGAGTTGCGTGGGTTCAGGCAGATCTGCAGGTGGGGGTCCTGAACTGGGGCAACTCAGCAACCGGGCGGAGTGTGCTGAGTCCCTGGATCACTCGGTCCTGCGTTCCCGGAAGCGCCGGTCAAGCTGAATGGCCAGGTTAATAAGGGCATCCAAAGGACGGAACACCCCAACTTGGGCCAATTCGTGCATTAAGGCCTCGGACAGTCCCAAACGAAACTGGTGGCAGAGAGCCACATCATTCCAGTTAGTATTGGCCCTCCAACGCCGGAATTCAGCTGCATAATCTTTAGCCGTCCATCAGCCCTGCTGGAGAGCATGGAGGGCGGCTTTGGCCGAGACCGGCTAGATGGGGGTCCTCATATAGCTGAGTCATGGCATGGAAGAACTGGGCTGCTCTTTGCTCCAGGAGACGGTGAGCCCAGGCCTGGGGGTCTCTGAGCAGGAGAGAAACTACAAAGCCCACTTTGGTGGTCTCCAGGGAAAATGTGCGGAGCTGAAGTGAGAAATACAGTTCACAGGCAGTTCTGAATGCCCAAAACTTCCTGCGATCCCCTGAGAAACGATCAGGCATAGGGACCCGTGGTTCGAGTGTTGGTGCCACATGGGCGCAAAGAGTTCTTGTATTTGCTCCTCAAGCTGCGCATAGCCCTCTTGTAGGTCCTTCACGGCTTCTGTAAGGCCAGCCAGGTGCTGGCATAGTTCATCCATAAGAGAGGGTCCCCACACAGACTCTGTCATGGCTGTCTGATACTGTCACAATCCTGACGGTGGAGTCTGGTTCATGCGGGGAGCAACCTCTCTTATGGCCCTGGTTCCAGAACCCCTGGTAGAGCAGACAGGCAACGCTGGGGCACAGGGGAGCACGAGGGCTGGATTAGACACAGATGATGATAAGATGTCTTCCAGAAGTCCGTGCAAGACTGAGAGTAGTGGTTCAGGCCGGGTCGATTCGTCAGCAGGCAGGCAGGCAGCGAGGTACAGAGAGATCAGGCAGAAGAGTGGTCGGTGGACAAGCAGAGGTCGGTTCAGGCAGGAAGCACGGATGGTCAGGTCAAGGAAGTGCACAGGATTCAGGTTGTTCAGGAACACCGAACTGCTGTAGATCAGACAGCATCTGCTGCAGGGAGCAGGATGCCTAAATAGGCTGTCTGGCGCCATCAGCGCGCACAGGTGCGTGCACACGCTTGTGCGCAGGCGCGTGTGAACGTGCACGGACGGTCCGGGTTGGCCAGAAACGGCTATTTTCCTGACATTGACTGTAGGCAAGATACTCTTGTCTTTGTACTCCTGACCTGGTTGCCGCCACACACACTTGACACCATCTGAACCAAATACGTTTATCTTGGTGTCATCAGACTACAGGACATGATTCCAGTAATCCAATTTCCTTAATCTGCTTTATTTTTTTGCGCTATAAACAAACAAAGAGTGACAATTTTGAAAAAAGAATAACTATTTTTTTTTAACTTTTTGCTATAATACATATCCAAAAAAGATATATATAAAAAAAATGTATTCATCAGTTTAGGCCGATATTTATTCTTCTACATATTTGTGGTAAAAAAAAATCGCAATAGGTTTATATTGATTGGGTTGCGCAAAAGTTATCATGTCTACAAACTATGGGAATAGATTTATGGCATGTTTATTATTATTATTTTTTTTTTACTAGTAATGGCGGCGATCTGTGATTTGTATTGGGACTGCGACTTTGCGGCTGATAGATCTGACACTTTTGACACTTTTTTGGGATCAATGACATTTATACAGCGATCAGAGCTAAAAATAGCCACTGATTACTGTATAAATGTCACTGGCAGAGAAGGGGTTAAATGTAAGGGGCGATCAAGGGGTTAAGTGTTCCCTAGGGAGGTGCTTCTAACTGTTGGGGGAGTAGACTGACAGTACAACTGCAGCAAGTAGTTAAAGTGATGCTGATTTGAAGATATGAAGCACAAATACGAATATTGCACTAAAGAACTATTTATATTTTTTACAGCCAATCGCGGCTTTGCACATCTATGAACTTTTGTATTTTAATATGATTGCACTTTATTTATTATCCAACCATTAACCCTTTCGCTGCCAGAACCATTTTTGCGTTTTTGGCACACAATCATTTAAGGCTTGAAGATTATACAAAACGCCCAAACATGATATATTTTCTGAAAGCAGACACCCTAGAGAATAAAATAGTGGTTGTTTCAATTTTTTTATGTCACATGATATTACCGCAAAGGTCTAGGAAGCGCAACATTTCAGTAAACTAAAAACACACTAACGTGAATTGTAGGGCAAATAAATGCAATAAATTACCCACATATATATATAAATATAAAAGACGAGGTTGCGCTGAGTAAATAGATACATGCTAAATCTTAAATTTTTGTGCGCCCCGTGAAATGGTGTCAAACTTCAGTACCCTATATTTTCTATGGGTGACGTTTCAGAAGCCCCCTATAGGTATCAGTTTAGTATTACAGAGGAGGTCTTGTGTTAGAATTATTGCTCTCACTCTGGCGTATGCGGCGATATGTAACATGTATATCGCAATCAACATTTTCATACGTAGGCACAAAGACGCATGTGTTTACATTCGTGCATGTGTATATGGGGGGTGGGTGGGGGAGGCCTCAAAAATATTTGGGGGGGATTTTATGTGTTTGGGTGTAACTTCTTTTTTGCAAAAGAAAAATAAAATTTTACTTCACTTTTTTTTTTCATCACATAGGGGACAGCAAGTCCCCTATGTGATGATTTTTGGTGACAGGTTCTCTTTATTGAGACATGCACAATCTAAAAGACCCTGCATGGTCCCCTGTACTCCACCAAATGTTTTGCAATGCAGATCGCATTGCAAAAAAATCCATCCCCGCAAAGCAAGCCGGTTACACCAAGAATGTGACCCGGAAGTGACGTCAGAGACATCGCTTTCTAGGTCACTGCAAGAAGGGGAGGAGAACAGATGTGTATCCACTCTTCTCCTTCCCCTCCACATGCCGGCACCCACCACGAACATCCCGGGCCCGCCGATGGGCAAGCGGAGCCTGTTAAGCATGGCGGGTGCGCGAGCGGGGGCGCCGTTACCAGGGGTTTCGTGAGAGCCTGACCACTCTCATCTGACAGGCAGGAGGCTGCCTGTCAGTTACACACACAATCCCAGTGGCTGCAGCCACTGAATTCTGTGTAATACCCCCCGCCGTTAGGTCCGTATTACGTATGGACCTGGCAGCTAATGGGTTAAGCTGTTTTTGCATTATCTCAATTCATTGTGGCACAACATATTTGATGTTATTATTTACAACATCTGGTTTATTAACCACTTCAGCCCCGGAAGGATTTCCAGCTTTAGGACCGGAGCCCTTTTTGCGATTCGGCACTGCGTCGCTTTAACTGAAAATTGCGCGGTCGTGCGTAGTTGTACCCAAATAAAATTTGCGTCCTTTTTTTCCCACAAATAGAGCTTTCTTTTGGTGGTATTTGATCACGTCTGCGTCATTTTTGATCGCCGCTATAAACAAAAGAAGTGCGACAATTTTGCAAAAAAAAAACAAATTTCTTACTTTTTGCTCAAATACAAATCCAAAAAAAAATATAAAAACACATTTTTTTTCACCGTTTTTGGCCGATTTATATTTGTCCTCATATCTGCGATAAAAAAAATCGCAATCGGCGTTTATTGATTGGTTTGCGCAAAAGTGGTCGCGTTTACGGATGATGAGAATTCATTTTTGGGGTTTTTATTTTTTTTTTATTTTTTTACTAGTAATGGCGGCGGTCTGCGATTTTTAGCGGTACTGCGATATTTTAGCGGGCATGTCAGAACATTTTGACACTTTTTTGGGACCATTGGCATTTATACAGCGATCAGTGCTATAAAAATGCACTGATTACTTTGTAAATGCCATTGGCAGTTAAGGGGTTAACCTGCAGGGGGCGCTGTAAGGGTTAAGTATGTTCCCTGGGCGTGTTCTAACTGTAGGGGGACTGTCCTAGCTGGGGAAGGGAAGTGGTCACAGCCTTCATATACAGGAAGGCTGTGATCACAGCCCTTCCCCCTCACACAGAGCGGAGGTCCGTGTTTACTTACACGGACCTCCGTTCCTTCACTCCGGGGGGGCATCACGGGTAGCCGGCGGCAATCAAAGCCGCCGCACCCGCTCCCTGGCCCCCCCGAACACAGTGAGCGTGGGCGCGCGCCTCCGGCGGCGCGCGCACGCTCACTAGGCTCTGTCTCGCGGCCGCCGTCGTATGACGGCGTTTCACGTTACAGAGCCACTCTGTCGCCGTCAATTGCCGATCAGCCGTCGGCAAGTGGTTAATCCCAGTTTTTTTGAGTGCACCTTTGTAATCAGTTAGGTGTATTCCTAGCACTAATAGTTGTAGAGGAATCCTTGGTGTAAAAAGAATTCTTGGCACATTGTATAATATTTATTTGTTTATGAATTTCACAGATATGTATATTAGCACTATGCACTTTATTAGTTGATGGGATAATTAATTTTGTACTCAATTTCACTCCTCATGGTGGATTTAAAAAAGCATATGTGTGCGTTCCTGGGGATCACAGGGTACTATAGGCGCTTCGTACCAGACTTTGCCACCATTGCCGTTCCCCTCACGGACCTGACGAGGGGCAGATGGTCGGTTATAGTGAAGTGGAGCCCGGAAGCCGAGAAGGCAATTCAGAAGCTAAAGCAAGCCCTGTGTGTACAACCGGTGCTTGTGACCCCAGATTTCACCAAAAATTTGTGGTGCAGACCGACGCCTCTGATGTAGGTCAAGAGGCGGTACTGTCCCAGATCAGAGACAGGGAGGAGCACCCGGTTGTATACTTAAGCCAGAAGCTGAACCGGCATGAGAAAAATTATGCCATAGTTGAGGAGTGTCTCTCGATTAAATGGGCCTTGGAGAGCCTAAAGTATTTTCAGGACCCAACAGCCTCTGAGGCAGCCGGCAAGGACCGGTGAAACTGGTCAGGTTTTTGCCTCTTCCCCTTTTCCCCCCTTGTCCCCATGATTCCCCTCATGATCACCGGCATTCCGGGGCTCTCTTCACCCCCTCATGCTTCTGCAGCTCTTTTGACCCTGATGGCACAGCAAATATCTATGGACATTATGCTGTCTTTCATGCCCCTCTGACATATTTCACCCACACTTGGTTTAAAAGTAGAGGACAGGTGGGAGAGAATTTGAGCTGAAGCATACATTTAATTTACATTACAGTTGAATACAGTGTGCCATGGTACTTGTATGCTATATTGTATCTTTGAGTGAGATGTGCTCTGTCTCTGCCAGCACCTGAATACAGAGCATAAACCAGAGCATACACCTGGGACACTGATACTGCAGGCTTGGAGTGGCAACAATTTGTTATTGCATTTAATCTTATTCAGCCAGTGCTATCCTTCAGTCACAGAGGGATTGTTAAAATGTTTTTTCTATTAATATGATTGTCTTCTAGATTCCAGTGTCTATGTGCTCTGATGAGTGTTTTGTGGGTTCCAGAAGAGTAATGAAGAGGGGGATTCATCGCTGCTGCTTTGAGTGTGTTCAGTGTCCAGAGGGAGAAACATCCAATATGACAGGTGAAAAATATTACATTTATCATAGTTATAAAGCGCTCACCCCCTATTAGGACTGCTAATTTGGTTCCAAGGTTCTTTCCCTAATAATTGGACTAGAAGCCTGGCACGCTGTTTCAGTCACTCATCTGGCTCAATTATTCTAGGGATATCCTTTTTGAAGCTTTATTGAAAACTTGGACTTGGATGGGTGCAGGGTAACCATAGGAAACTCAAGCAACATTAAGTAGTGACTTGAAGACTTCTGTCTTACTGTCAAAGATTCCAAGCACAGCCCCTTGCGCCAGCAATTATTGGGCTGAGCTACACAGGGACACCACTTTTAAAAACAGCTTAACTCTGATGCAAGAGGGATAGCAGAAGCACAGAGTCACTGGGATCTCACAAACCGGTCTTTACTCACCAATGTCCCTGAATAGTTGGATGCTATCTTCCATTATCAGTCTAACATTTCTCTTGTGAACTCCTTAGACCAGATCCCGAAAGGAAATCTTTCAATCATATCCAGCAAAGTTCAGTAGAATAGACCCCCCAACTAGCACAGCTGAGACCTCGATAAACAAATGAAAAAAAAAAAACACAGATAGTTTGCCCATAAGGGCAGTAGCCCTTTAGGCTGCAATTTTTTCCTCATGGACAAGATCCCCCCGGTTCCTGACCCCATGCTATTTATGTTCTCTCCCAGACACCTACTGGGCACCACAGGGATTGGCAGGGACTGTGTACATATTTAAACTGTAGCTTTGACTCTCTCAGACCACTACTTTAAAGAACCATCCAGAAGGCAGGGGGAACCAGTCAAACCCACAGCCAGCAAAACTCTGAGCAGACCAGATGTAAACATAAGCAGTTCCACTGATTACAGTGGAACTAAAGAGCTAAACCTAACCTAGTGCCTATCTAGGTGGGTGCTACACCTAGAATATTAACTTCTTAATTTACTTATAGCTAACCTCCAAGTTTCATCTAACTTTAAATAGTCTTAATGGACCAAACTGGTCCAAATTAACTATTTACTATACTAACAGTTGCAGTGGCTTTGAGTACTGTATAAACTGTATGGAGCCTCAGTATACAGCACTGTGCTCTGGCAGTGGGATGGAACAAAATCGAGTCAGACGGAGCGCTGCTCAGCCATTCACAGGAAGCTTTTTTAATCTAAGAATAAATACAACACTTTCTGCAATGGTTGAGCAGCTAACAGCCAGACTTGATTGTATCCTTGGAGCAGGATGAGAAGTGCTCATCCTGTTGTGTAATAGATCAAGTAAATTAAAAAGAAACTGAACTCTGGAAGCTTTGCCCAAAAAAGGCAGAAAGAGGAAAGAAGTACCAGTATTGCCTGTCGTCTCCCTGCGGCTAATATTTACCCATTGCTGTGTTATGGGGGATGATTTACTAAAAGCAAATCGAGCTGAATAGTAGTAGCTCTGCTGACTTCCATGATTCATTCATATTCAAGCAAAAAATGTTTTTTTTTTTCTAAATTTTCCTTGAGCATGATTAGTTTCTCCTTGTAATGGAAAATTTCACCTCCTTTACTAAGCTCTGGGAAAAATATCTTTATATACGTTTAGTGTGCCTTCCCTTGCAAAGTGAGCAACCTATTTGTCTTTAGTAAATAAACCCACCCAATATCCTATTGTGTTTCTGTGTCTGTAGCTATCTTGGCAGAGCCAGAACTTTAGCTCCCTCATGTTAGAGACAGGAATGAGTTGACAGTTCAGTCTGATCCCACGCTCGGACTAAACTTTGGCTGTTTGGGCATTTGAATAAAAGCCTGAACATTTGCCATCTGGTCTCTGTTTGACAGATGTCGAACATCATGTATGGATCAGCATTACTACTATTTCGATATATGACAGCTTCCTGCTGTCACTGGTCCCTAAGGAAAGAGAGGGTGCTATGTGTGTCATTGTTGAAATTATTTTCTCTTACTTCCTGCTCTGTTAGCAGATATAAACCAGGACAGGAGTTCAGAAGAGATCTCTCCAAACTAGGAAAAAAGTGATAAAAAATTTTTTTGGTCAGCTGTCTTTCTCAGAGTCAGGGTCGGTACAAGGCAGGGGCAGGAGGGGCCACTGCCCTGGGTGAAGTGAGGGGGGGCACCAAAAAACTGGAGCATCGCCATTTGCCTCTATGATGCTAAAGGCTGTCCAAAAGCACCACTGAGAATGTGCCCATAACTCCTGCAGGCTTCCCCGCCCCATTCCGGAAAGGACAGAAACTCTCTCTCCTGGGTACAGGTGCCTGACAGACTGGATCAGGATGGTGAGAGCTCCAGTACAGGTGGGACGAGCAGTCAGACATCAGTACACTGCAGCCTCATCACTGCTTCCTGCCCAGCACACATCTGAGTTCTCCTCTCTCCTCGGCAGACCAAAGATAAGAAGTGCTTTATCGCCTCCTGTGAGTCCTAACTTTTTCTGCTAACCAGACTGTGCCAAGCATAAGTTCGGGCCAAACTTTTGATGTTCGGTCGTTCGGCGAACAACCGAACAAACAGGACGTTCGACCATTTGTTCAGCCCCCCGAACCGACCAAAATGCAATGCGGCACTGAAAAATGTATTGCAAGCCCTGATTGGCTGAAGCAGTGAACGTTTTAGCCAATCACGGCACAGAGCACTGTCAGAGTCATGTTTGGACACTGTCATCATGACTTTATCCAATCATGGCTCAATACTGCCCCACAGTATAAAAGTATTCTTTCAATGGCAGCCATTTTCATTGTGATTTTGGTTTGAGAGAGCTAGAACAGGTCTCTGTTCAGTGCTACTAGTTAGCTAGTGTGCTAAACTGTGCTATTTTGCTTCAATTGTCAGTGTAGAATATTAGTTTAGTGTCAGTCTAGGGATAGTGTGAGTGTAGTGAATGTAGTTAGGAGGACCATCATTCAGCTTTGCACGGTGTGCAGCTAGAGTAGGAACAGCTCAGAAAGTTTCACTGTAGTGTAGAGAGACTGTGTCATTCATACATACATTAGTGTATATGTAGAGTAGGGACAGCTCAGATAGTTTCAGTGCAGTGAGACCATGCCAGTAATCTTTACATTAGTGTATAGCTAAGAGTAGGGACAGTTCAGATAGCAACAGTGTAGTGATGGTTGAATACCGTCTATTTGATTGCGTTACTGCAAGTTTAATGCCATTTACTTCTGTGTGTGTTACTGCCAGTTTAATGCCATATAGTCCTAAGTGCGTTCCTGACAGTTTAACCACTTCAATACAGGACGTTTATACCCCCTTCCGGCCCAGACCAATTTTCAGCGCTCTCACACTTTGAATGACAATTACTCTCTCATGCTACACTGTACCCAAACAAAATGTATCATTTTTTTCACACAAATAGAGCTTTCTTTTGGTGGTATTTAAGAACCTCTGGGTTTTTTATTTTTTGCGACATAAGTGAAATTTGACCCAAAACCTATACTGCTACCTATCTTTGGTAAAAATGACCCAAATAAGTGTATATTATTTGGTCTGTGTGAAAGTTATAGAGTCTACAAGCTATGGTGTCAATCATTGAAAATTGATCACACCTGATGCACTGATGGCCTATCTCATTTATTGAGGCCCTGAAGTGTCAGGAAAGTACAAATACCCCCCAAATGACCCCATTTTGAAAAGTAGACATTCCAAGGTATTTAGTAAGAGGCATGGCAAGTTTTTTGAAGTTGTACTTTTTTCCACAATTCTTGGGAAAATTAAGAAATTATTATTATTATTATTATTTTTTTGCACAAAATTGTCATAACCGCAAGTTATTTCTCACACACAGCATATGCATACTTCCAATTACACCCCAAAATACATTATGTTACTTGCCCTGAGTATGGTGATACCACATGTGTGCGACTTTTTCACAGCCTGGCCACATAGAGAGGTCCAACATGCAGGGAGCATCTAATTTCCTAACTACCTATTACACTTTTGAAGGCCCTGGAGCACCAGGACAATGGAATTACTCACAAAATGACCCCAATTTGGAAAGAAAAGTCTTCGAAAAACAGGGAAAGAAAATGAAAACGCTTTTATTTTTACACAAAGTGGTCAATATATGAGATATTTCTAACACACAGCATGCACATAGCAAAAATGACCCCCCAAAATATATTCTACTCATCCCGAGTATGACGATACCACATGTGTGAAACTTTTGCACAGCCTGGCCACATAGAGAGGTCCAACATGCAGGGAGCACCGTCAGGCATTCTAGGAGCAGAAATTTCACATCTAATTTCCTAACCACCTATTACACTTTTGAAGGCCCCTGGAGCACCAGGACAATGGAATTACCCACAAAATGACCCCATTTTGGAAAGCAAACACCCCAACGTATATTCTCTGAGGCATTATGAGTCTGTTGAATGGTTCATTTTTTTTCACAAGTCTTCGAAAAACGTGGAAAGAAAATGAAAACGCTTTTATTTTTACACAAAGTGGTCAATTTATAAGATATTTCTAACACATAGCATTATATAGAACCCCACAAACGAAAGGTTTTACCCGAGAAAACACCCATTAAGGTGACAGGACCACGAGGTCCCGGAAGTTTTCACACTATCCATACTTAAATTAAAATACACATTAAATACTAGGATCTTACGGACTGCCACGAGGGACGTACAAGCCGGGGACATACACCGGTCCCACACTTTTTCAGAGTGTGTACACCATAGTAGTATGAGCCCTGCTCATCGTCTGATATAAAACCCCCAAGTAAGAACGAAACATGTACGATACACAATCTTTATAGAATATTTAACTGGTGAAACACATTTTTATTTTCGCA
>BLSH010014152.1:41456-57637 GCA_018402905.1 Glandirana rugosa | reverse complement strand
GAGCACCGTCAGGCATTCTAGGAGCAGAAATTTCACATCTAATTTCCTAACCACCTATCACACTTTTGAAGGCCCTGGAGCACCAGGACAGTGGAATTACCCACAAAATGACCCCATTTTGGAAAGAAAACACCCGAGGTATATTCTATGAGGCATGGGCTGCAGATAGGTACTCTAGTACTCTGATAGGCTGCAGATAGGTACTCAGGTATTCTGATGGGCTGCAGATAGGTACTTGGGTACTTTGATGGGCTGGAGACAGGTACTCGGGTAATCTGATGGACTGGTAAAAGGTACTTATGTACTCTGATGGGCTGCAGATAGGTACTCGGTTACTCAGATGGGTTGGTGACAGGTACTCTGGTATTCTGAAGGGCAGGTGACAGGTACTCGGGTACTCTGATGGGCTGGTGACAGGTACTCGGGTACTCAGGTGGGCAGGTAACAGGTACTCGGGTGCTCAGGTGGGTTGGTGACAGGTACTCGGGTATGCTGATGGGCTGGTGACAGGTACTTGGGTACTCAGATGGGCAGGTGACAGGTACTCTGGTACGCTGATGGTCTGGTGACAGGTACTCAGGTACTCTAATGGGCAGGTGACAGGTACTCGGGTACTTTGCTTGGCTGGTGACAGGTACTCAGGTTCTCTTATGTGCAGGTGACAGGTTCTAGGGTATTCTGATGGGCTGGTTACAGGTACTTGGGTACTCAGATGGGCTGGTGACAGGTACTCTGGTACCCTGATGGGCAGGTGACAGGCACTCGGGTACTCTGATGGGCAGGTGACAGGTACTCGGGTGCTCTGATGGGCAGGTGACAGGTACTCGGGTACTCTGATGGGCAGGTGAAAGGTACTCAAGTACTCTGATGGGCAGGTGACAGGTACTCGGGTACTCTGATGGGCTGGTGACAGGTACTCGGGTACTCTGATGGTCTGGTGACAGGTACTGGGGTGCTCTGATGGTCTGGTGACAGGTACTGAGGTACTCTGATGGGATGGTGACAGGTACTCGAGTACTCCGATGGTCTGGTGACAGCTACTCGGATACTCTGATGGTCTGGTGACAGGTCTCAGGTACTTTGATGGGTTGGTGACAGGTACTTGGGTACTTTGATGGGTTGGTGACAGGTACTCGGGTACTCTGATGGGATGGTGACAGGTACTCGGGTTTTCAGATGGGATGGTGACAGGTACTCAGGTACTCAGATGGGCAGATGACAGGTACTCGGGTACTTTGATGGGCAGGTGACAGGTACTCTGATGGGCTGTGACAGGTACTTTGATGGGGTGGTGACTGGTCTTCTTTATTGGGGGGTGGTCAGTGTGCTTGGTGTACACACTGGGCGGTAACAAGCTGTTACTGCAATCTCCCTGTCACACACGGCCACATAGAGAGGTCCAACATGCAGGGAGCACCGTCAGGCATTCTAGGAGCAGAAATTTCACATCTAATTTCCTAACCACCTATTACACTTTTGAAGGCCCTGGAGCACCAGGACAATGGAATTACTCACAAAATGACCCCATTTTGGAAAGCAAACACTCCAACGTATATTTTATGAGGCATTATGAGTCTTTTGAATGGTTCATTTTTTTTCACAAGTCTTCGAAAAACATGGAAAGAAAATGAAACCGCTTTTATTTTTACACAAAGTGGTCAATTTATAAGATATTTCTAACACATAGCATGTACATAGCAAAAATGACCCCCCCCCCCCCAACATATAGTTCTGTGTGCGTTACTGCCAGTTAAACCATATATACTTCTGTGTGCATTACTGCCAGATTAATCCCATTTACTTCTGTGTGCGTTATTGCCATTTACTTCTGTGTGCGTTACTGCCAGTTTAACACCATATAGTTCTACGTGTGTTACTGCCAATTTAAAGCAATATAGTTCTGTGTGCGTTACTGCCAGTTTAATGCCATATAGTTCTGTGGGCGTTACTGCCAGTTTAACGCCATATAGTTCTGTGCATGTTACTGCCAGTTTAACGCCATAAAGTTCTGTGTGTGTTACTGCAAGTTTAACGCCATAGAGTTTTGTGCTTCACTGTACGTTTGGCGCTTTATATTGCAGGATATTATAGTGTATCTGTGGAGTGTGTCTGTGTGGTGTGAGCACTCAACTTAAAGCGGTTGTCTACCCAAAAATAAAAACCTGCAAGGCAAAGGCATAATGAGCTAGTATGCACCGCATACTAGCTCATTATGAAATACTTACCTCAGAACGAAGCTCCCGCAGGTCTGCCCGGTCCCAGAGGAGGGAGCTGCCATGTTCCCTCCGTAGATCCTTCCGGGTATGCAGCTCCGGCGCTGTGAGTGGCTGGAGTCACGAGATGTCACTCCCGCGCATGCACGGAAGTCTGGACTTTCTGGCAGGGTCCATTTTAGGGGATACAACTGCTTTAAAGTGCACCAAACATCACTTTAGACATTCCCTTGGTACTGTACAGGGGCCAGCAACTATTGAGTCCGCAGGCAAAGGTGGGCGTGGTGGTCAGTCCTCAGGCAGGGCATCATTTCCTCTGTTTAGTGAGTTTGCCCATGCTATCCAGCCACAGCATGCAGAGGAGGTGGTGGACTGGCTTCATAGGCCTGCGTAGGGGTGTGCCAGGTATGCCTGGACACACCCTAATCACTCCTCCAAGAACACTAGCATTACTGCTCTGTGTGCTGGTGGAGAGATGGGAAATATATCCCTCTGACCAGTTGCACCATTATTGAAGAGCTACCGTACTTCTCTTTCACTGATCCGGCACTGCTATAAGAGTGTGTGTGTATGTATGTATATAAATATATTGTTAATGTGTGTTTGAGCTTTGGGGTGCACACCCTAATGCAATAGGCTGCGCACACCTATGACTGGCTTACTAAACCTTCCTAATCCTCATCATCCTCTGTCACGCAAGCAGAGACAAGTGTGCAGTAGGCTTGTGCAATTCATTTCGTTCCGAATTTCGTTTTTACCGAATTTTGCAAAATTCGGCAATTCGGACGAATTCCGAATTTTCAATTTCCAAATTTTTCCTAATTTTTGTTTTTCCGAATCGCGGTAATTCGGAAATTCGTGGTAATTCGGAAATCTGCGGTAATTCTGCAATTTCGTTAATTCGGAAATTCGCGGTAATTCAGAAATTGCGGTAATTCGGAAATTGCGGTAATTCGGAAATTCGCGGTAATTCGGCAATTGCGGTAATTCGGAAATTCGGCAATTGGAACAGACGAAAATCCGAAATTTGGAAATTCGGAAATCTGAAAATTGGAAAAAACTAAGAATATTTGAAATAACTAACTAATAACTATTAAATTATAGGTATTGGAATTTCCTTGAAAGTTTGGCTGTTAATGAACTTAGATATGAAATTTAGCACTAATAGTCATACTTTCAAGAAAATTTCAATACCTATATTTAATAGCTATTTATTATTATTTCAAATATTCTTTTTTATTTCCGAAATTCGGAAATAAGGAAGAACATTTGAAATAATAAGTTATTAATTTATAATTTTTACTTATTATAAATTATAATAAGCTATTATTATTTCAAATGTTTTTCCTTATTTCTGACTTTTGCAGTGTGTGACTGTATATATGCATACTGTAAGTATGTATGTGTGTGTGCATACTGGGTGTGTATATACTGTGTGTATATTGGATGTATATTGTATGTATACTGTGTGTTTACATACAATATAAGCACAGTATGTACACACCCAGTATGCACACACACATACATACAGTATGCATATATACAGTCACACACTGCAAAGGTCAGAAATAAGGAAGAAAATTTGAAAAAATAATAGCTTATTATAATTCATAATAAGTAGAGTTGAGCGAACCCGGACTGTAAAGTTCCAGTCCGTACTGAACTTTTGGGTGTCCGGGACCCGGACCCAAACCCGGACTTTTCAAAAAAAGTCCGGGTTCGGGTCCGGGGTTCTGGAAATTTTACTAAAAGTTCTGAAAAAGTTCTGAGAAGCCATATTCCTGTTCTAAAATCATCTAAAAACTGTGTGTGAAACTATAGCAGAGAGAAGAACGGGGATATGGGTTCGCTCTGCTATAGTTTCACACACAGTTTTTAGATGATTTTAGAACAGTGATATGGGTTCGCTCTGCTATAATTTCACACACAGTTTTAGATGATTTTAGAACAGGGATATGGGTTCGCTCTCCGATAATTTCACACACAGTTTTTAGATGATTTTAGAACAGTGATATGGGTTCGCCCTCTTTTAGTTAAGGTTTAACACATAGTTTCCAGATGCTTGTAGAACAGTAGTATGGTTTCTCCCGGTTTTAGCTAAAGTTTAACACACAGTTTCCAGATGCTTGTAGAACAGTAGTATGGTTTCTCCCGGTTTTAGTTAAAGTTTAACACACAGTTCCCAGATGCTTGTAGAACAGTAGTATGGTTTCTCCCGGTTTTAGTTAAAGTTTAACACACAGTTTCCAGATGCTTGTAGAACAGTAGTATGGTTTCTCCCGGTTTTAGTTAAAGTTTAACACAGTTTCCAGATGCTTGCAGAACAGTAGTATGATTTCTCCCGCTTTTAGTTAAAGTTTAACACACAATTTCCAGATGCTTGTAGAACAGTAGTATGGTTTCTCCCGGTTTTAGTTAAAGTTTAACACACAGTTTCCAGATGCTTGCAGAACAGTAGTATGGTTTCTCCCGGTTTTAGTTATAGTTTAACACACAGTTTCCAGATGATTGTAGAACAGTAGTATGGTTTCTCCTGGTTTTAGTTTAAGTTTAACACACAGTTTCCAGATGATTGTAGAACAGTGATATGGGTTCTCCCGGCTTATTTATACTTTTTTGACACAATTTGAAGATGATTTTAGAACAGTGATATGGCTTCCTACCGTTAATTAATACTTTTCAGACACAGTTTGAAGATGGTCCACATCCACCTCCATTTTTGATTTTTTTTAAAAAATGCTTTTAGTTATTTCCCTGTCCCCATTTCTTTGTAGGGCACATGTCCGACCCTTACCCCCATTTCCCTTCCTTTTGCAGACCTCTAGGACTTTCCAGGACTTTTTTATAGCAATTTTCAGAACTTTAGTAAAATTACCAGAACCCCGGACCCGAAACCGGACTTTTTTTGAAAAGTCCGGGTCCGGGTCCCGGACACCCAAAAGTTCAGTACGGACCGGAACTTTACAGTCCGGGTTCGCTCAACTCTACTTATTATGAATTATAATAAGCTATTATTTTTTCAAATGTTCTTCCTTATTTCTGACTTTTGCAGTGTGTGACTGTATATATGCATACTGTATGTATGTGTGTGTGCATACTGGGTGTGTACATACTGTGCTTATATTGTATGTAAACACATAGTACACATACAATATACATACAATTTACACACAGTATATACACACCCAGTATGCACACACACATACATACAGTATGCATATATACAGTCACACACTGCAAAGGTCAGAAATAAGGAAAAACATTTGAAATAATAATAGCTTATTATAATTTATAATAAGTAAAAATTATAAATTAATAACTTATTATTTCAAATGTTCTTCCTTATTTCCGAATTTCGGAAATAAAAAAGAATATTTAAAATAATAATAAATAACTATTAAATATAGGTATTGAAAATTTCTAGAAAGTATGACTATTAGTGCTAAATTTCATATTTAAGTTAATTAACAACCAAACTTTCAATGAAATTCCAATACCTATAATTTAATAGTTATTAGTTATTATTTCAAATATTCTTAATTTTTTCCAATTTTCGGATTTCCGAATTTCCGAATTTCGGATTTTCGTCTGCTCCCATTGCCGAATTTCCGAATTACCGCAATTGCCGAATTACCGCGAATTTCCGAATTACCGCAATTGCCGAATTACCGCGAATTTCCGAATTTCCGAATTACCGCAATTCCAGAATTTCCGAATTACCGCAATTGCCGAATTACCGCAATTGCCGAATTACCGCAAATTTCAGAATTTCCGAATTACGAATTTTTTTAATTTCCGAATTTCCGAAAAACGAAAAAAACTAATTTTTTAGCCATGCACAAGTCTAGTGTGCAGTCCCCTGCAGTTGCCAGAGTGGATAAACCTGCCTCCTTGTCCACATCTATTCCTGCCATAGCCCCAACAACAGCCATGGAGGAGGAGTCAGCTGCATTATTTGACCACAGCGTCACCCACTTGTTTCTTGATGATACCCAGCCATTACTGGATTCAGATGTTGGTTCTGAGGTTGAGGATGACAGGAACATGAGCCTAGAGAGAACCCTGTTAGACAAATTGACATTCATGTTCCCCCAGCCGCAACTGATTGCCAAGATGTCTGAAGTGGTAACGATGATCGAGGAGATGGAGATGATAATAATGATGATGGTGATGAGGTTACTGATGCGACTTGGGTGCCAGATAGAGCAGAGGAGGAAACTGAAGGTAAGGCGGCACAACCCCAAGGAGGCCAACATCAAGAAAGAGTAGAGAGCAGACAGCCTATTCCATTAAATTCTGCAGCTGTTCTCTCCTGGCCCACTCACCAAAGCTCAGCTGTCTGGGCCTTTTTCAGCACATCTGCAGCAGATTGCACTGTTGCTATCTGCAAACTGTGTCTCAGGCACATTAAACGTGGCAAAAACATCAGCCATTTGGGTACCACATGCTTTACAAGACATTTAACGTCCAACTACTCAGCCCATTGGCAAGAGCACCAAAAAGCCACACAAAAGAGGCACAAATCTGTCCCTCGTCCTCCTCCTCCTTACCTACTTCAGTCTGCCCCTGCTATACTGAGTCATGACCTCTCAGCAGCCTCCACTGACAGGGATGATGGTATAGCACAGGGTGTCCCAGGTCCTAGCAGCACATCTGCCAGCAGCACACCACCAGCTGTAGACAGCAAATTTCTCTGCCCTATCTGCTGCAGTGGAAAAAAAACAGTCCCTGCCACCCACATGCCCAGCATCTAAATTCAAGCTTGTCATAGCTGTTGGCTCTCCAACTTCTGCCTTTCATCCTGGTGGAATCTGCCCCTTCCATGAATTTGCACAATGTGCGGTACCACAATGGCAGCTTCCCAGTCGCTACTACTACTTTTCACGTAAGGCCGTTCCATCTCTCTACCATCACGTGGAAGGATATGTTCTGACATCCTTGGGCAAGGCAGTCAGCCATAAAATCCACCTTACTGCTGACATGTGGTCCAGCAAGCATGGGCAGGGACGATATATTTTGTTCACAGCACACTGGTTAATGCTGCTTGAAACTCGAAGGTATGCAGGACAAGGCTCGGAGCCGCAGCTTGTTGTGCTCCCACGTCTCCATACAGCTGGTGGTGATGATGCCAGACCTATGAGCTCTACCCCCTCCTTCTCCTCCTCCTCCTCCACCACCTCCATGCCCTCCTCTGCAGAACTGTCCTATGAATATCAGGTACCCCCTAAGCGTTCAAGGGGCTATTCCACGAGTCAGGCTAAAAGGGGCCATGCAGTGCTTCAGCTGGTGTGTCTAGCGGACAGGAACCACACCAGACCAGAGATTCTTGCAGCTCTGCAGGGACAGGCCCAGAGGTGGTTCACACCACGCCAGCTGGAGCCAGGAATGGTGGTGTGCAATAATGTCTCAATCCTCCTGTCCGTCCTTAGACAGGGAAAGTTGACACAAGTGCTATGCCTGGCACATGTCCTCAATTTCGTGGTCCAGCGTTTCCTAAACACGTAGCCAGGGTTGCAAGATGTGCTAAAGCTGACTAGAAAAGTCTGTAGCCATTTCAGGCAGTCATACACACCAGCGCTCGGTTGGCTGAAATTCAGCGGTAATTCCACCTGCCCATAAACTGCCTGATTTGTGACATGCCCACCAGGTGGAACTCGACTTTAGCAATGCTGCAGCGGCTATACATGCAGCAGAGGGCCGTCATTGAGTACCCACGACAATGGCTGATCATTAAGGATGCATGCACCGTGCTATCACCATTTGAGGAGGCCACAAGGATGGTGAGCCGTGACAGTGCATGCATCAGTGACACAATGCCTGTTGTGTTCCTGTTGGAGCAGACTCTGCGCGGCATTATGGACAGGGCACTGGAGACAGAGGAGCAGGAGGAAGAGGAGGACTTCCTTCCCTCTTAAGGCCCACTTTATCCAGACACCATCATTCCTATGTCACAGAACACACACTAGGAGAGAGGGGAGGAGGACGATGAGGAGGATTCTGGCACTTTCAAAGAAGAGAAAGACATGCGTCAATCTGTAAACAATGGCTTTCCAACCCCAGGACCCTTGGGAGTAGTACGTGGCTGGGAGGAGGAAGTTCCAGATGCTGTCATCCTGAGTGACCCCGAGGAGTTTGCTTCTCAAGCCTCGGTAAATTTGAGGCACATGGGCAACCTCATGCTTCAAAGCCTGCGAGAGAACCCAAGAATATTTGGCAAAAAGGAGAATTGCCATTACTGATTGGCAACCCTCCTTGACCACCGTTATAAGGAAAAAAAAGTCTCGGAACTCCTCCCGTCCCCACAGAGAGTGTAGAAGATAAAATCACTTGAGGACACGTTAAAGTGGAGTTTCACCCAGAATTTTTTTTTATATCATTCAAGTCCTTTGCCTATATAGACTTACCTTTGAAGGAAAAAAAAAATTATACTCACCCTACGTTGCTTGTTGCTAGGTGGTCTCTGTAATCTGCCCCTATTAGGTCCTATGCTCTTCTCCTCACTTGCTGCTTCCCCTGGCCTCCTGGAAGATGTGACTCATCAATTCCCAGGAGTCAGTGGGCTTCCCTGTACTGTAAAATTGGGTTATTTCCAGACAGGAAATGACACAATTTAAGGTGGACCAAGATTCAGGAGTGCATGATGGTTACCCACCATGCACTTCTTTAAGGAAGAGATGCCAGGAGACTATGGATGGGCTTCAGGTGCCCTCACCTAAAATGGAAAAGTCCAGCAGTGAGAGAAACAAAATTGTGAGTAAAAAATACATGTAATTTCTAATTGAAAGTAAGGAAACAAAAGGTTACATATAGTTAGTATTAAAAGAGTGGATGCAGAAAAAAAAATTCTGGGTGGAACTCCGCTTTAAAGAGGATTTTCTTGAACATTCTTCCCGACTCCAGTAGGTTACAGTGTCAGGGAAACCATTCTTTTGAGTCTTCTGTTGGCCAAGAGAGGAGTGTTGGAGAAGGCGTCCGCCTCAGTGAGGCATTTCATAATTTTTTTAGTCCTTGCCGCCAAGGCCTGTCAGCTTCCACATCCCATCCATTCCACCCCAGCGTTTGTATCACATGGTGGATGGTTACCTCGGGGCCAAAACAGAGATGGAGATCTTTCCAGTGGATGATGCACTGGCTTACTTGGTCATGAGAATGGACCACTGGCCAGAACTTATCCAGTATGCTATTGAGTTGTTGGGCTGCTCTGCATCCAGTGTGCTTTCAGAACAGGCATTCAGTGCTGCAGGAGGTTTTGTGACTGATCATAAAACGCGTCTGTCCACAGACTCCGTGGACCGTTTGACTTTCATAAAAATGAATCAGTCATGGATTACAAGCTATGAAGCCCCTGATGTCTATGTCACCAATTGAGTTTTTTTGGGATTTGGAATCTCTTCAGGACTTCGAGGCTGGACCAGGTTGGCACCCTCTTACCCTCCTCTCCCTCTACAGTTGTCACCTAATTTTTTTTGAGGAGCTGCCTCCATTCACCATACATCAAATTTGTTTTACCTATTCCAACACACTAGCACCGTAACTCCCACTCTAATTCTCTCCTTCTTCGAGGCTGCCTAGCTTTGAGGGTGTTCAATAATTTCATCTGGAACAATGTTTTTGGTATAGGTTTAATGGGCAAAATTATCACCCAAATACCATTTTTTCAGCACCTGTTTGACAGGTGCATATCATTGCAATTTTTTTTGCCTTCGTCAAGAGCACCTCTATAGGGTTACGATGGGAAGGCACCACTGACACCCAAAGACCAATTTTTATGCACCTGTTACTATCAAAAGTTAAAGTGACACCAGAATGTATCAAAACAATCCCTAATCTTGTTCCCAGTGTACTACATTGTGGCCTCATCATACACACTGGCTCCCCAGCTGTTGCTGAGCAAAATAAAGGCAGCTTGAAGGGAAAATGTCATTTTCTTGCAATTCTTTTTTATTGAAAATTTTCACTTATAAAACAAACAATAGTTCCATTGTACAAATGCAAACCAATAGAATAGAAGTAGTACAGAGATATACAGTTTACATGTTACTATGTCTGTCCAAGTACACAACATGTGTCTCCATTAGTTCCCAGAATTGTGTGTTAATGTGCACTACTGTCTAGCCATCTAGTCAAGGTGGTTCTGCAGGGCCAGGCACCCCAATGGGGACAAGCTGTGCCTCGGCCCCCGTCTCCATCCCCCAGATCGGCAGAGCAGGCCAAAATGAACTCAACATCATATGTGCTATACTCTGTACCAGAACAGACGTACATTTGGAGTGGGACTCCAACCGTACAATAGAAATTTAAAATATTGTAACATAAATCAACTCAAACATTACAACGTAACGTAAACACAGGAGAAAGAGAAGTACCAGAGTTGGGGGGGTTCTTCCTGCCCCCTTGGGGAAAGACTACTTTAGTTAGGTGACTAATAGTCATGAAGTGGGAAGTTTATATTCCATAGGTTCCAATACAAATTACATTTTTTCCAATTGTTGGAATGTACTGCAAAATATTTTTCGTATGAGTGCTGTGTTTTGACTCTATATATGACCTCAGAAATATTTGGGGCAGAGGGATTCTTCCATTTAGATGTGATTGTCAACTGTTGCTCTCTCAATTTGAACCCATAGTTTTTCGGAGTGAGGATCAAACCATGCTTTTAGTTGCTCCAGTAGAGCTGCATAGTATATGCCTTTAAATTAGGAAAACTCGCTCCTCCTTAATATTTATGCTTCAGCAGTGAAGAGAACAAGAGTCTATTCAGTCCCCTTCTCCAAAGATAACCTCTGAACAATGTATCTACTTTAGTAAAGGATGATTCCGGAAGGATAATGGGAATGGTTCTAAAATAGTAGATTATTTTGGGTAGGATTATCATTTTAATGGCTGCAATTTTCCCCATCCATGGCAGCTCATAGTTGGATATGTGCTGGAGATCTCTTTTTATTACATCAATCAATTTAGGGAAGTTAGAATCGAAGGTCTCTATTGTTGGGGAGCTTAGAGTCACCCCAAGGTAACCTAGCGTATTGGTAGCCCATTGGAAGGGGAAATATCGCTTAAGTTGCTTTAATGATTTTTTTAGACACTGCTATAGGCATAATGTCTGACTTAGCCACATTAATTTATAATATGATATTGCTCCAAACTCGTACAAAAGTTTTTGTACATTAGTTAGTGAAGAAGCCGGATTTGTCAAAGTCAATACCACATCATCGGCAAAGAGCCCTATTTTGTGGTTGTATCCTCCTACTTCTATCCCTTGAATTGACATGTTAGTTCTAATGGCCTCCGTCAGGGGCTCCATCAGAAGAGAGAAAATGAGAGGTGAAAGCGGGCACCCCTGGCGTGTGCAATTTGTTATTTTAAATCCAGTAGATAACAGATTTGAGGTGTAAACTCTAGCCAACGGTGCAGTATATAAGGCTGTGATTGCTGAGTAAGTAGGGCCCTTAAGGCAAGGTAGCCCCTAGGTATCCCCAATGCACCCTTTCAAATGCTTTTTCAGCATCTAAAGTGAGGATATCCGTGGGGACCTTGCGAGACTCAGCCACTTTAATAAGGTAATAGAGCCTGCGAGTGCTATCTGGGGCTTGTCGTCCTTTAACAAAACCTACCTGGTCAGCCTTGCCCAGTGAGGGAGCGACTTTTGCCAATCTATTGGCTAAGATTCTAGCATATAATTTGAGATCAGTATTTAGAAGAGAAATTGGTCTAAAGTTCTGAGGACTATCCGGCTTCTTCCCTGGTTTAGGTAACGCCACTACAATGGCTTGCAGCATTTCTGCAGGAAAAGAGGCAGTTTCGACAGCCTGGTTAAATAAAGATTTAAACTGGGGAGTAAGAGTTTGGGAGAATACTTGGTAACATTCTGATGTGAAGCCATCTGCTCCAGGGGATTTGTTAATTGGTAGGGATCTAACAGTAGTCATGATTTCTCTTTCAGTAATGGGGGCTTTAAGGAGGATCAGGTCCTCTTCTCTCAATGTTGGGAGATTAAGTGATTGTAAAAATGTATCTATTTTTTGTTTGGAGGGTTGTGGCGTTTTATCATCAGAGCTTAGGTTGTAAAGGTCCTGGTAATAACTTTGAAAGGCGTTAGCTATCTTAGATGGATGATAAACTAGTTGATTGCTATTGGGGTCTTTAATGGAGGTCAGTTTGGATTGTTGTTGTCTTTTGTGAATATAGTTGGCCAGGAGTTTTCCTGCCTTGTTACCATGAGCATAATATGTGGCTTTAAGGAGTTGCAGTGCCGTCTTGTGCTGTGAGATAAGATGAAGGCGTAGAGTTTGTCTACAGTTGAACAATTCGGTACATAGTTTAGGCATGGGGGTCTGTTTATGTTGTTTTTCTAAAGATTTTAGATTATTTGCTGGGGGATTTAAGGTTTCAGCCCTCTGCCTCTTTTCCCTTGCTGCCGCTTGTATGAGCAGGACTCTGCTATGTGCTTTATGCACACACCACAATGTTGAGATACTCGTTTCTGCGATGATGTTTACCTCAAAAAATCCCTCCAGTTGTTGAGAAATTCGTTTTTGGTACAGAGGATTGGATAAGATCCGGTCGTTGGCCCTCCACTGATACATAAGATTATGAGAGAAGGTTTCACTTAAGCTGATTGAGATTGGAGCATGGTCCGACCACGTCGTGGTATATATTTTAGCCTCCCTTGTTCTATGAAGTATAGATATATCAGAAAGAAATAGATCAATTCTCGATTATGATCTGTGTCGTGCAGAATAATAAGTGTAGTCTCTTTCCCCTGAATTCACGCACCTCCACACATCATACAGATCCATGTCACAGAGGAAATTTTTTAATTCGTATCTGTGCGGGTTCGTTCTCTCGGAGCAATCCAATACTCTGTCCACTATACTATTGAAATCCCCACAAAAGAGAAGGGAACCCCTGACCACCTTGTCAACCTTTTTCTTAAGTGACCTTAAAAATGTAGCTTGACAGGTGTTCGGGCGTACAAATTAACAATTGTGTACAAAGAGTTATTCAGATCACAGATCAATATGATATATCTCCCATTAGGGTCGCATATAACCTCAAGAAGCTGGAAAGCCACAGTCTGTTTGATTGCAATTAGTATACCCCTTTTTTTCATAGGAGCACAGGCCGTAAAAACATGGGGGAAAGCTTTATCCCTGCATTTCGGTTGTTTCCCTTCAGCAAAATGTGTCTCTTGAACACACAATATATCTCCTTTAAGTTTTTTTGCTTCTTTCCACATAGAGGATCTCTTAAATGGACTGTTGAGGCCATGTGCATTTAACAAAAGAATTTTAAGTGTCATTTTTGGTTATGAAAGGTTTGATATAGGATTTGTTAATACTTAGTCTTACAAGGTGTAATATTTTGCAGTTACCTTTAGGTAGCAGCAATGGTTTGAATATCGTTTGCAGGGCAGGAAAACATAGCTGGTTTTTGTCCATTTCACAGGAAGATGTTGTTCTTCTTGAATGGTCTTCTGGTAGTCTTTCTGGTACTTGCAAAGCATAAAGAACAAATAGGAACATAAAATAATGGAGAAAAAAACATAAAAAAACAGTAAAAAGTTAGTTTGTATGAGCGAAACTATTCGCCTAATCACTCAGGGGGTGTAATCTCCTATACACCCATCACTTCTGTCCACAATAGGGTTATTAAGCAGGCTTTTTCTTCCTGCACTATATTGCTGGAGTTGGAGTCACCCAAAAGATTTGGCTTGTTCTTCCAGAAGTGTCTTGTGGTCCGGAGAGCCGGAGGAGTGGTCTCCATCTGCCGGGAGTAGATTCCACTTTTTTGCCAGTTTTATACCTTCTTCCAGGGAGGTAATGACATATGCTTTATTGTCTTTTGTTATTAAAAGTTTAGTAGGAAATCCCCATGTGTACTGGATCTTGTGGTTTTGAAGGATCTTAGTCACAGTAGCTAGGTTTCTGCGTGCTAGCATAGTGTGTTGTGAGATATCGGTGTACAGAGAGACTCCCGAATACGGTTCACGTAATGGTGAGTTTTTCCTTACAAATCTCATCAAATCATCCTTTATGTGGAAAAAATGTATGCGAGCGATTATGTCTCTTGGGACTCTGTCAGGCAGGTGCTTAGGTTTGGGTAGGCGATGGGCCCAATCTACAATCACCTCCCTTTCCGAAATTTCAGGAAGCAAAGTCATTATAAATTGCTGTACATACTGCTGCAGCTGACCCGGTAGTACCGACTCTTCTACCCCTGGATTTGTTCATCTGTCTCATGGTATGCATCAACCAGCTAATTATGGGCTGCAGCAAACTCCCCCATCTTGTCCTCTGTATGACTCACCCTGTCTCCTATCTCTGAGACCTCCTTCCTTATCTGTGTGATGCATTCCATCATGTCCCTATGCAGGGACCCTTCAGTGTGACCAGCATGTCTCTCATAAGGGTATTAGTGAGTAGTAGACCCAAAGTGGGGAATTCATGAATTTGCTCAATAAATTCAGCAGTGGAGTCCTGCGATATGTCATGCCCCCTTTGCTCACCTGGGTATTGGTGTGAGGCCGATTGTTAACTTCTGTGGCCTCTGTGAGGGTGATGTTCCCGGGGAAGATCTGCTGCTGCTGCCCAGTGACAAAGCTTGGATCTGGTTGTTGTTTTGGAGCAGTCTCCCTCGTTACATGCTGCTCCAGGCTCCGGAGGTCTCGCTGCCATCTTGAGGCCTATGCATGCTCGATGGGTCAAAAAAGTCTGTAAGCTTGCGGGGTCCATTGGACGATTTCCTCTTGCTCATTTTGGGCTCTTGCAGTTGTAGTGTGCAGGGGATGAGGATTCAGATCTTTCTGCGTCGCTTTAGAAGGTAGGATGGTGACGGATTAGACCGGAGCTCTCCTTTCACACAACCGTCTCCATCGGCTGCTGGACACGCCCCCCAAGGGAAAATGTAATTTTTTTGGGGCTTTGTAACTGCAATTATTGCTGTAGCAGATTCTAGACATGGTTCAGATCTGCTACTTTACAGGTAGACTAAGGGGGCCCCCATGCACTATAGTGGAAGGATTTTTTCATTTTTATGCTTTCACTTTAAAAATCCAAAAATCACTGCTCATTTAAAAATTTTGTTTTTCAAAATTTTTTTCATTGATAAATGTCCCCTAGGGCAGGACCCGGACCCCTATAACCATTGTATGCACAATTACTTGCATATAAGCCTTCAAAATGGGCACTTTTGATTTTTGAAGTTCGGGTCCCATTGACATTAACGGGGTTCGTTATTCGGGTGCGAACTTTCGCGGTGTTGGAAAGTTCTGGTGCGAACCAAACAGGGGTCCGTTCAGCCCATCCCTAACCATAAGCAGCAAGTGATGTGATGCAGCCCAACTCCAGCAAAGTGTATATGTCCACCGTTGCAGTGCTGGAGGAAATAGCCTAATGTATACTTAAGGAAACAGGTGGCTACCCGCGCTCACTCAAATATAAATAATATTATTCCAAAAAAAGAGAAAATTAAAATTTTTTGAATATTTTAAAGGGGCAGCACGCATAAAACAATAGATCTAAAATTGTCCAACAAAGTATATATACAACATATGCAGCGCCAAAAAATGAGGTAGGTAAATATCAGTTCATTGCTTGAAGTATGGAAATCACATAAATAAACCGGTAATCTTTGTACTGATCAAGCCGAATACGCACGACGGGGAAATTTTATAAGTTTTTTAAAATTAAAAGAGAAAAAAACCTTATTATAATAAATATAAACTCACTCGCGCCCATCGGTGGACAAAGGAATTCATATGTAATCCGATAAAGGAGGTCGTGACGTTGCCACCTGTATATGTGAAACGACCTCAACCCGACGTAGTGTAGTGAACGACGAATACCAATCCCTACCCGACTTGCCTGGGGACAAACCAAGCGTGGTCTTGAAAGGTTGTGGCGCTTTCAAGCGTGGGCTTATTGCTTGGGGCAATTACAGTTACCCTGGGCTTGAAGTTTTTAGTTT
>BLSH010014152.1:0-10194 GCA_018402905.1 Glandirana rugosa | reverse complement strand
GTGCCAGCAGCTAGAGGCACCATTCAGATATCATTTTTTACAGCTGGCGATTTTGTACACCCCAAGAACGATCATAGCGGCAGTTCAGCCGCTTGATCGTTCTTGTAGGCAGCGGGAGGGGACGTCCCCCCCCTCCCGCCGCCATTCGGTGCTTCTCCCGTGCCGCCCGTACGATCGGCGGCAGGGAGAAGAGATCCGTCGCCGCTGGAGTGTCGTCAGGGAGATGACTGATGACCATCTGGTCACCAGTCATCTCTATGACCCTCGGAGGACCGGGCGCGATGTTATGACGTCACGCCCGGCCCGGCTTTTGTAAACAAAGCCGTGATCACGGCTGGAAAGGCTGGGATCGGAATTTTTTTTTCTGATCTCAGTCTTTCCAGCCTGCAGGACAGATGTGAGGTCATATTGACCCCACATCTGTCCATAAAGAGTACCTGTCACGCACCATTCCTATTACAAGGGATGTTTACATTCCTTGTAATAGGAATAAAAGTGATCAAAAAAAAAAAATTAAAGAAACAGTGTAAAAATAAAAAAATAAAAGTAAAATGAATAATAATAACAAAAAAAAAAAATTAAAGTCCCCCCGTCCCCGCGAGCTCGCACGCAGAAGCGAACGCATACGTAAGCCCCGCCCACATATGTAACCGGTGTTCAAACCACACATGTGAGGTATCGCCGTGTACGTTAGAGCGAGAGCAATAATTCTAGCACTAGACCTCCTCTGTAACTCTAAACATGTAACCTGTAAAAAATGTTAAAGCGTCGCCTATGGAGATTTTTAAGTACCAAAGTTTGGCGCAATTCCACGAGTGTTCGCAATGTTAAAGCATGACATGTTGGGTATCAATTTACTCGGCGTAACATCCTCTTTTACAACATACAAAAAAATACTGTTTTGTATTTTTTTAATTCACTAAACTGTTTCTTTTCCAAAAAAAACGCGTTTGAAAAATTCCTGCGCAAATATCGTGTGATATAAAAAGTTGCAATGATTGCCATTTTATTCCCTAGAGTCCCTGCTAAAAAAACATATATAATGTTTGGGGGTTCTGAGTATTTTTCTAGCAAAAAGATGATGATTTTTACATGTAGGAGAGGAGTGTCAGAAATGGCCCGGTAAGGAAGTGGTTAAGGGACTGAAACCCGACTGTCTTCCAGGAGGAATTTTAAACGCAATACCAATATTGCCTAAAATGTCATGTTTTTAAGAGATTTCTTATGCATGGTTCTCATGTTAATGTTATAGCCACATTGTCTTTCTATTATTTTATTATTATCATTTTTCTTTTGTTCTTATTGTTTTTCTGCCATTTTTAATTTTTTTAAATATTTATATATATATTTTTTTTTTTCTTCCCGGAAATGGAATCCCAGAGAGGTGAGCGACTCCAATCCATCTTTTCTAAATTGCTCAAAAATCCCAGTCCAACACCACCCCTCCCTTTACACAATACAAATAACCCTCCTCACACAGAGGAATTTGAGGTTAATATGCGTAAGGCTTTTCTTAAATTACAAAGGGCCAAAGACCATGAAAACGTACAGTGGTGGGATATGTCTTTTCTACAACAATATATAGATCTAGGTATCACACCAAGGGGACTGCGCATTAAAAAACAATGTAGCTTTCTAGATCCGGATCTTAAAAAGGACTGGGCACTTATTGCCGAATAATGTACAGTTAAATGGATCAAATTCATTATAACACAAAGGGAAAGAAAACTCCATGTAGCCAAGAAACAAGTACAGGACTGCGAGAATGAAGTTCAGAAATACCAGACCTCCTGCCTATATCCCAAGTAAAAAGAGGTCATGAATAAAAATATACGAAAGAATGAAGGCATTATGGTAAACAAAAAAAACGAAGAAACTGGAATGAGACATCTTAGATTATAGAAATGGCACTATTTTTGACTGGAAGCAACCTTTACCTCCTAAAGCCATCAACACACAGATTATACCAAATCCAAAATTCAAACGCTGGCCTAAAAAGACCAATCCTATTCCCAAATCTGGCAAGATCTCAGTTTCAATCAACCAACCCCAACCTACCACATCCCACAAGCTTCACCCTGTACCTCGGACCTTTCCACTGTCCCCATCTGATGTTTCCAATCATACACCCCACCCCGATTCCCTACATGCTTCCAGTTCTACCATGACACCTCCCCCACTTCCCCCCCAGTCCAATCACCTTGCAGTTCCCATTTCCCCCGCCACCAGACCTTCCAATATAGCCACTACCAACAGATATAGTCCTCTGGCTCGAGATTTAGAACAATTTAAAACTACAAACACAACCAATCTCCCCACCGGAGTTCCCCCTAGGCCTTTCCACTAAGTCACGAGTCCAACTGATCCCAATACCAGTAAAATCTTGGATGAGTCTTTTTTAGAGGAAATCCCAACAAGCACCATGAAAGAAAAACCCGAAAAAAGAAAATTGTCAGAGGAAGAAGAGGAGACAGAATTGTCAAAAACAAACAACAAAAAAGGGAAGAGAGAAAACAACTACTCACCACAGACAGTACAATAAAAATCTTTAATCTATCCTCCCACAACCTAAATGGGGCAGAAATGTCCCTCCTCCAGAAGGGTTTAAGTTTTGCTCCAACAACGGGCCCAAACCAATTTAGCCTATTTTGAGACCTCTATAATTTTACACGTAAACTAACTTTAAAAAGACATTACGCGAAAAATATGAACCCAAAATATACAGAAAAAATCACCCAAGTAGCAGATAACATCCAGCAGGAAACACCCGCTGAGTCAGAAATATTGGACACTCTAGAAGAACTATGGCAAGAAGGACATATCAATTCCCAGCCAATAGATTGGTTCCTAGACCCAGATATCAAACACAAGGGATTTAAACCGAAAGCTGTCTTCTTCCCGGTGAAATCCAGAGGACCCTATATTGAAACCTTTTCTGAAGCTGTATATCAAGAATTCAAGGCCATTTGTCAAGAAAAAAATAAGAAACAACAAAAAATCTTACACCGGAGGAATTTAAAGCTCTTAAAGAATTGGAAAAGAATAAGCACATTACTATTAAAACAGCTGACAAAGGGGGAAGTATAGTAGTGCAAGACACCAATGAATATTAAAATGAAGCACACCACCTTCTTGCGGACAAGAATGTTTATACCAAACTAAAAAAAGACCCTCTCCCTGAATTCCAACAAGCACTTAAGGATCTTGTCACAAAGGCCTATGAAGACAAGGTTCTCAATACAAAAGAAAAACAATTTTTATTACCTAGTGTGGTCAGTACACCGTATTTCTACCACCTTCCCAAGGTCCACAAATCCCTTCTGAATCCACCAGGGAGACCTATCGTGGCCAGCACAAATAGTTTTACTAGTGGTCTGTCCCAGTATATAGACCATTTTCTACAGCCAATCACCACTGAACTACCAGCATACATCAGAGACTCCAGTCATATTATCGAAGTCATAAAACAATATACATGGGAAGAAAATTATCTATGGGCATCACTTGACGTATGTTCTCTTTATACGTCTATACCCCATGAAGTAGGCCTTAGAGCCCTTCAACACTTTCTTTTCAAGGAACTCACAATAAACTCTAAACAGGCAAGATTCATCATGGTAGGAACAGAATTCTGTCTAAAGCACAATTACGTTTTATATGATGATCAATATTTTCTCCAAATTCAAAGTACGGCGATGGGAGCGAATTTCGCACCATGTTATGCGAATATCACAATGGGATACTGGGAGGAATTAACCATCTGGCAAAAGAACCCATACGCCCAGCACATCATCTACTATGGCCGATATATTGATGGTATTATAATAATCTGGAACGGTACCATAGAAGATTTTTCATCATTTGTGTCCTACTGCAACAATAACCAGCTCGGCCTGCAATTCACACATGTAATAGATCCCACAAAACGTATTTTCCTAGACCTGGAAGAAAAATAGTTTCTCAGAACCATTCAAAACCCACCAGTGGGAATTCCTATTTACGTTATTTAAGTTGTCACCACCCCTCCTGGCGCAATAATATCCCAAGTGGTCAATTCCAAAGAATACGGAGAAATTGCTCTAAGGATGAGGATTACAAGATTCATGGCCACATCTTAACAAAAAAATTTATTGAAAAAGGATTTCCTAAAACCCTCCTAGAAGAGGCCTTTCATAAACACTTAACCATTCCAGCTGCCCTCCCTAAGAAAGAACACAGAAATGAAGAAAATCTAATTAGATTTGTAACTGGTTTTAACACACAATTCAAAAAGATTTCTAAAGCCATCCAGAAACATTGGGGTCTTTTGAAACTACATGGGCATATTCCAATGCCGGAAGAGAGGATGCCTAACATGTCAATTCATCTCACATGGCACCTCCACTTTTGACAGAGAAAACTACCCCTTTTCTATTAAACAATTTATAACCTGTTCATGCAGCTATGTTATATACATACTCCGCTGCCCGTGTAAACTCTTATACGTAGGCCGCACCATCCGGGCACTACGTGGAAGAATAGGCAACCACAGAAGACTAATCAAAGCTGGGAACGATCAACACAGCGTCCCACGTCACTTTTTGCAGCATCATAATAAGGACTACAAGTGTCTTGAAGTATTGGCTATCGAATATATCGCTGACAAGTCCCTTTCAGAGAATGAGAAATTTGCAGTTCTTTGCAAAAAATACTTTGGCCCCAAACGGTTTGAATGAAGAGATGGAAACAAACCGCTTAATTTAGATTGTCCTGCTCTATAGATAAAATTTTTTTTTTCTTTTTGATCCTACCATGGCGATCCTGGTTCTGGCACTCCCTATTTATTTATTTATTTATTTTTTTGATCCTACCATGGCGCTCCTGGTTCTGGCACTTCCTATTTTTTCTTTTTTTTTTTTTTTGATCCTACCACAGCGATCCTGGTTCTGGCACTTCCTATTTATTTATTTTTTTATTTTTTTTTTGATCCTACCATGGCGATCCTGGTTCTGGCACTTCCTATTTTTTTTTTTTTTTTGATCCTACCATGGCAATCCTGGTTCTGGCACTTCCTATTTATTTATTTATTTATTTTTTTTTTTATCCTACCATGGCGATCCTGGTTCTGGCACTTCCTATTTTTAATTTTTTTTTTGATCCTACCATGGCGATCCTGGTTCTGGCACTTCCTATTTTAATTTATTTTTTTTTCTGTTTTATTTTCATTTGTATACAATTGTGGCTCCATATGAACAATAATACGAAATGTTAACTTATATTGTTTTTAGCATATCATAAGTCGGTTTGTGATGGATGCCCCCAGATTGAGGATAGAACTCTCCCCCTCCTCTGGTTAGGCCCATTTCCTGTCACTGGCTTTTATATTTCCTACCCTGGTCCCGCCCCGTCACGTGACTTGAGAAAGCAAAAGATTGCGAAACATGTCGTCAGCGTGACGGGACCTCCACTGTTCCCTGGCTCCCTGCAGACCCACCATTCCAACTAAAGCCTTGCTCCGCAGGTCCGAGGATTGACGTCACCTGGGACTACACTTGTCCCACCTTATCTCTCCAGTGTGTCTGCTCTTGCCAGGAGAGTTGGATCCAGCTGATGCTCCACCCACCCCGAGCTCTGACTGCACGGTTTGTGTCAGGAAGTTACCCACTTAGGAGCCTTCGCTTCTTTCTCCCCCCTTGCTCATCCACCACCCTGCAAGCCTCCCACCACACCGCTGTTTCCACCCTCCATCTGGGGCACCCAGGCTTTTTTGGACAACCAGTAGGGCTACTGTAGCCACATTTTGGGAGCCATATGGAACATTACTGTTTGTAAGTACTTTAATAAACACTTATTTTAATCTTTTTTACAACCACGTTGCTGCATCTTACTTGCCATTTATTATCCCGTTGGGGCACATGTTATGATTATTGTTCTCAAGCGCCTCTCCACTGATTCATTTTTACCTCCAGTTCCTAGATCTTCCCCCAGAGCGAATCTTGGCTGCTGAGACATTACCTGTACTTGACAATACACATTCGGACAACCAGCACCAGATCTATTACTGTTTTCTGTTTTTTTTTTGTTTTTTGGATCTAGTGATGCAATTCCGAGTGTGGCTTGGGGTTAACGTTATTTGCAGTGAAAACATACCCCGAGCCACACTCGGAAATACCGTCAAGGAGGCTACCGTTGTAATCTTTTGTCAAATTGTTTTGAAAATGAAGAAATGAAATACATCTTTTTCACAATTTGTTTATATACTGTCACCAGAGCAGTACAGCATCATCATATAACTGATGTAGGGGTGATCAAGGATACTGACTGGTAACATTATGTAAAAAAATAAGTTTCAATTTTAATTTTTTTTAAATATTTTTTCTTCTATTAATTTTTTTTATAAACAGTAACCAGAGGAGTGCAGTGTTACTATGGTCACAATTTAGTACTCTGGAGAGGTGTTGAGGATTTTTTCTTACACTACGATTGCTTATAACAGTGATGATCACTTAATTTTTGGCATCCATTAAAGTTGCATTGTGTATAATTGTGATAGCTGTGATTGAACACAGCTATCACATGGTACAGGTGCACTTGGATTGGCTATCAATAAAAGCCATTCATTGTGTACATTTGACATGTGACCAATCACAGTGATCTCATGGTACAGAGATCGGCCCGGTACTGTCATCTGCTGTGTCTGGTGGACACAGCAGTTAACAAATTGCACTGCTATGTGGCCCCTAGGGCGTGCACAAGGTGCATGACTGGGAGGATGTCATATGTTGTCCACTCAGAATAGCAGTGCTCTTGCCTGGCCGTCTTTTTACCCTAGGCCGGGTGGGAATTAATTAAATACCCAATCATGTGTGAGGGGAAAAAGTAGGATTGCTGCTTGCACATGATTAAACCTCTTGTTGTAGTTGGTCACATTGAATTAGAATTTGTTCTGTAATGATGACCTAATGATGACGTAGCTCCAAGCCACTTCTACATTTCTAACGAGTTTTAGAAAAATAGCTCAACATTTACTGTATATCCACACAGCTAGCACAGAAACCTTAGTCCATCCATCGTGGAATGTGCCTAGGCAGGTGTTCACTGTCCAAAAACAGGAAGGACAATAAACTTCTGCCTTGGCAATAGATAGTGATTGGATTAAAGCAGTACTAAACCCAAAAGCAAAAATGTATTATATTATATAAATGTGGTGGCTGCATTAATTTTCTTTCTTTAGGCTTTCATTCCTTTATTTTTATCTGGTGATCTGGTCAGCAACACACTTCCTGTCTCTACCCTGGACGGATGAACAACAGAGACAGCGTTAGACAGCAGTGTAGCCAACCTGAGAAGAGCGTTGTGTTAGATACATTAGATGAATAAATACAATTGACTAACAAATTAGGCTGTTACAATAACATTTTTTCTTTGGGGATAAAAATTTACATAAATGAATAAATGTTGACCACTGTCATTGGTAAATAGTTTGTCTCAGCCTTCTAAATGCCACTTTTGCTAGGAAGCGTGGTCTGCTAAAGGAAGCCTAGAAATAGAAAATGAGTGTAGCTACAATATATACGAATTGGTAAGCTGCAATATAATACATTTGTAATACAAACATTGCAGCACTTCATAGGAATCATACCAATGCAATAGTGGTAAAGTCCCAAAAGGGCTTATAATGACTTTAGTGTCCAGAAATATATAGGTATTTACAGGCAAAATAGCCCATCTTCCACGTCACCACTATAATGATTTTAAACCCCAGGAATACTGTGAATCTCATCCACCAAGCAAGCAAAGGTTGCACTAATCAGACGTATAGACTGCCAAATTATAAGCTGCACAGAAGCCGATCATTCCAATAGGGTATTCACCACTGTTTACACAGGCCTCGACTGCTCACACTGGTCTTCACCGGTCTGGGAACACTCTCCTTAGTCCTCTATACAGGGCTGTCATCCACTCATGTGCTCATGAAGTCACACCATACAACATGAATAAAGTTAAAAACTCATAGTGTAGTATTTATTATATTAACGTTTTCCACCAGCATCTGAGTATCAAATATCATGTAGCAAGTTGCAAACAAAGCAAATGCCGCTGAGAACTTACTGTACAAATCATGCCGCCACACCACAGATTCATGGTGTGGTTCAGGAGGGAAGTATTTTCAATATGACGCTAATATCAAGAACACAGGAACATGACCTCAAACTAGCAGGAGGAAACTTCAAAACTAATCATAGAAAGTATCATTTTACTGAAAGAGTAGTTGATGCTTGGAATAGACTTCCAACAGATGTAGTAAGTTAGACAACAGTAAGTGGATTCAGACATGCTTGGGACAAACATAGATCTATAACAGGGTTGTCGAACTCAATTTTATCACAGTCTGCAACAGCATTATGATTGCCCTCAAAGGGCTGGATGTTGTCTGTAAGACTAGATGTCCAGAACACACCTACCCAATCTTACATCAAATGTCAAGAACCCTCCCCCCATCAGAAGTCATGAGTCCCTTACCCCACCCTTACTTCACAGTACACCCTCTTACCATGTGCTGCTGGTGGGAAGAAGTTGGAGGTGAAGCTAGGAAGCAGAAAGTGTAGGGTCTAGAGGAGGACCAGAGGAGTGCAGGGGTCAGCTGCTGGAGTCTCCAGAATGCTGAGACCAGGGGAGGCAGAGTTGAGGGGGGCTATGGCTGCTCAGAGAGGCACAGAATCTGGAAGAGGAGTTTTTCCTCCTCTCTGCTTCTGAATGCTGAGATGGAGGTTTGGCAGAGACACAGACATCTGGTGGAGGAGTTATGTCCTCTTCTGTGCTGACAAATGCTGAGACAAGATGGAGATGGAAACGAGGGGGGGTGCCGCAGCTGCAGGAGAAGTGCAAGGACCACATGAATTGACCTGATGGGATAGATTTAGCCCACACAGGCCTTGTATTTGACACGTGAGCTATACAAAAAAGTAAAAAAAGTATATGCAGTGTATATGTATGTATGTATGCATGTGTGTGTGTGTGTGTATACATATATATATATATATATATATATATATATATAGCAAACTTGTTGGTCTTGTTTCTGCCATCACTCCTCTATGTTTCTATTCACTGCTTTATAAATGTCCCCCTTGAGTTTTACAAATGAGCCTTGTGGGCGATTAGCTTCAAGAAGGAGTTTTCAGACAGGTAATGCAGCTGTATGCAAGGTTAAGGGCTGCCTGCCCATGTTTATTTGCTCTGCAAATAAAGAAAACAGAAAGGCTTCCCTCGCAGGGGTAGAAAACTGTCCTAAAACAAAAGTCTATTAAATTAATATAAAGCTTCTTGTTAACAGATAGATTTCACTGGGTCTGCTTCAGTCCTGCAGGCTGGTTTCCTCACAGCCTGCATCTCCTTTCTCAGCACCACCACTGATTACACTCAGGTAAGTCAAAATTATACCCCAGGTGGGGGAGCAAGGTGTGGCCGGCGCTTAACCCCTTGCTGCCTTTCAACCTTCCACTATCACTCATTCATTCCAGCAGGAACCTCTCCCTATAGCACTAGGAGATGATTTTACAACAATAATCTGTCCCTCACAGCACCAGCAGGAACCTCTCCCTATAGCAGTAGGAGATGAATTTAGAACAATAGTCTGTCCCTCACAGCACCAGCAGGAACCTCTCCCTATAGCAGTAGGAGATGATTTTAGAACAATAATTTGTCCCTCACAGCAGCAGCAGGAACCTCTCCCTGTAGCACTAGGAGATGATTTTAGGACAATAATCTGCCCCTCACAGCACCAGCAGGAACCTCTCCCTATAGCAGTAGGAGATGATTTTAGAACAATAATCTGTCCCTCACAGCACACCAGTAGGAACCTCTCCCTCTAGCAGTATGTGAAGATTTTTGAACAATAATCTGTCCCTCACAGTACCAGCAGAAACCTCTCCCTATAGCAGTAGGAGATGATTTTAGAACAATAATCTGTCCCTCACAGCACCAGCAGGAACCTCTCCCTATAGCAGTAGGAGATGATTTTAGAACAATAATCTGTCCCTCACAGCACCAGCAGGAATCTCTCCCTATAGCACTAGGAGATTATTTTAGAACAATAGTCTGTCCATCACAGCACCAGCAGAAACCTCTTCCTATAGCAGTAGGAGATGATTTTAGAACAATAATCTGTCCCTCACAGCAACAGCAGGAACCTTTCCCTGTAGCACTAGGAGA
>BLSH010014141.1:646664-660632 GCA_018402905.1 Glandirana rugosa | reverse complement strand
TGCGCGGTCATGCAATGCAGTACCCAAACGAAATTTGCCAGCTTTTTTCCCCACAAATAGAGCTTTCTTTTGGTGGTATTTGTTCACCACTGCACTTTTTATTTTTTGCAATATAAACAAAAAAAGAACGGAAATTTTGAAAAAAAAAATATTTTCAACTTTATGTTATTACAAAAATACAATAAACTAAATTTTAGTCATACATTTTTGCCAAAATGCATTCAGCCACATGTCTCGGATATAAAAAAAAGTCAATTAGCGTATATTTATTGCTGTGCGCAAAAGTTATAGCGTCTACAAACTAGAGTACATTTTCTGGAATTTCTGCAGCTTTTATTTTATTTTATGACTGCCTATCTCATTCCCTGAGGTGCTAAAATGGAAGGGCAGTACAACCCCCCCCAAATGACTAAATTTTGGAAAGTAGACACCCCAAGGAATTTGCTGAGAGGCATGTTGAGCACAGTGAATATTTTTTTTTTGTCATAAGTGATTGAAAAATGACCAAAAAAAAAAAAAATGTACACAAAGTTGTTACTGAAATGATATATTGCTCACACATGCCATGGGTATGTGTGGAATTACACCCCAAAATACATTCTGCTGCTTCTCCTGAGTACGGGGATACCCCATGTGAGAGACTTATTGGGAGCCTATCGGCATACCGGACCCCGAAATCCAATCACCGCCTTCAGGATTTCTAAGGGCAAAAATGAATGCCTTCATCCTATACTACCTATCTCAGTTTTGGAGACCATGGAATGCCCAGATAGAACAACCCCCCCCCCCCCAAAATGACCCCATTTTGGAAAGTAGACACCCCAAGCTATCTGCTGAGAGGCATGTTGAGTCCATGGAATATTTTATATTTTGCCACGTTTCGGGGAAATGACAATTTTTTTTTTCCACAAAGCTGTCACTAAATGATAAGTTGCTTGAACATGCCATGGGTATATGTGAAATTACACCCCAAAATACATTCTGCTGCTTCTTCTGAATACAGGGATACCACATATGTGAGACATTCTGGTAGTCTAGCCGCGTACGGGACCCCAAAATCCAATCACCGCCCCCAGGCTTTCTAAGTGCGTAAAAAGGTGATTTTACTCCTCACTCCCTATCACAGTTTCGGAGGTCATGGAATGCCCAGATAGCACAAACCCCCCAAATGACCCCATTTTGGAAAGTAGATACTCCAAGCTATTTGCTGAGAAGTATTTTGAGTATTTTGCAGATCTCACATTTTGTCACAAAGTTATGAAATATGAAAAAAGTAAAAAAAAAAAAAAATCTGTTTATTTCTTCATTTTCCAAAACAAATGAGAGCTGCAAAATACGCACCATGCATCTTAGCAAATAGCTTGGGGTGTCTACTTCCCAAAATGCCTTTTTTTGCTATCTGGGCATTTCATGGCCTCCGAAACCTGGATAGGTAGTATGGGGTGAAGGCATAAATTTTCGCCCTTAGAAATGCTGAAGGTGGTGATTGGTTTTCAGGGTCCTGTACACGGATAGGCTCCCAGAAAGTCTCACATATGGGGTATCCCCGTACTCCGGAGAAGCAGCAGAATGTATTTTGGGGTGTAATTCCACACATACCCATGGCATGTGTGAGCAATATATCATTTCATTGACAACTTTGTGTAAGTTGGTTTTTTTTTGTCATTTTTCAATCACTTGTGACAAACAAACAAAATATTCCATGGACTCAACATGCCTCTCAGAAAATAGCTTGGGGTGTCTACTTTCTAAAATGGTGTTATTTGGGGGGGGGGGGGCTTTAAACTGTCCTGGCATTTTATGCCCAACATCACCCACTCTTCTAACCACTTGAACCAACAAGTCTCTTCTGACGCTTTTGGTTTACATGAAAAAATACTTTTTTTTTTGCTAGAAAATTACTTTGAACCCCCAAACATTATATATATTTTTTAAAGCAGAGGCCCTACAGATTAAAATAGTGGGTGTTACATTTTTTTTTTCACTAAGTATTTGCGCAGTGATTTTTCAAACACAATTTTTGGGGAAAAAAAAACACTTTTTTGAATTTTCATGCACAAAAACACACTATTTTTCCCAAATGTTTTGTGAAATATAAAAGTTGATCTCATGCCGAGTTCATAGACACCAAACATGACATGCTTTAAAAATGAAGCATACCCGCGAAGCGGCGACAAACTACATACATTTTTAAAAGCATGTAAAAGCCTTTACAGGGTACCACTTTAAATCTGTAGAGCAGGTCTACTGCTAGAATTACTGCCCTTGACCTGACGTTCGCGATGATACTTCACATGCATGGTGAAATTGTTGTTTACATACGACACAAGACTGACGCTTGCGTCCACCTTTGCGCGCGTGCATGGGGGGGGGGGCAGGGGTGCATTTTTTTTATTAATTATTCATTTTGCTTTTTAATTGAATATTTTTACACTGTCCCTTTTCATTTTTTATTTTTTTTTATCATTTTTATTTTTATCACAGAGATTTTAAATATCCCCTATGATAAAAATAGGTATTGTCGCATATTTTTTTTTTTTTAAATTTGGGGTCTACTAAACTCTAGATCTTTCCCCAGCCCTTAAAGCATCTGACCACACCAAAATAGGTGTAATAAGATGCTTCCCCAATATCCCAATGGCGCTGTTTGTATCTGGCGAAACTGGAGTCACAAAATGCTTGTAGCCTCCGGTTTCTTAGGCCATGGAGATGATTGGAGCCATTCTAGTCTTCAATCAGCTCTATGGCCAGCTGGCGGAACCACCAGCTGCATTTTCGTGTTCCCTGGTGGGACAGGAGAACCTGAGAAGACCAGCAACATACTAGTATGTCGCTGGTCCTTGTTGGGCATATATTGTAATGTTCTTTTTTTCATTAAAAAAAGAATCAATCGGTAGGTATGCTCACCAGTAGAAAACCTCCCTTCGTCCTCCCACTTCTAATGGTGGGCATAGCCACTTTTTAAAAAAAATATACCGGAGCATAGGGGCAATCCGCCCCAATTTCCACCCACTGCCCCTATGCTCCGGTTTATTTGCTCTTTTTTAACTGTGGTGGTGATATCACCGCCAACAGCGATGGAGTCGCTGCTTTATGAATGGTGGGAGCAAACGATTTTTCTGTCACCATTAATAAATCAGTGCTGCAGCTGAATGGTGTACCTGAAAAGGAATAAACAATTAATAAAACACAGTAACTGTCACGTACCTGGCGGTTGAGTCTGGCTTATGCAGGGGCAACCTCTCTTGTGGCCCTGGTTCGTGAGACCCTGGTAGTGTAGACAGAGAGTTCGGGAGTGCAGGGGGGCACGAAGGCTGGACAAGTCTCTTTAGCTGGTAAGGGTCCAATGAAACTCGTGCAGGCGGAAGGATAGTGGTGCGGTCCGGGTTGGCAACTGGCTGGCAACAAAGTACAAGAGGATCAGGCAAACGGGTAGTCGGGTACAGGCTGGGTTTGGTAACGTGCGGGCACCTGAAGTACAAAGGGCACAGGCAGGAGCGTAGTCGTAAACAGTCCCAGGTCAAGGCAGGCAGATAGCAGCAGGTCCAGAGGGGAAGCCGGGGTCACAGGAACAGGAAGTCTCTTGAGAGCAAACACAGGCAGATCCAACAGGTCTCAGGAAAGCTGTAGAATGGACAGCATCCGCTGCAGGGTGCTGTCCAACTAAACACGTGGCCAAAAACACCCGGAAAGGCCGTTTTACTGACAGTAACATAAAAAAATGACATACCTGCTAAAAAGAAAAAAATATAAAACACATTAACAATATAACATTACAGGTAAGCATTAACATAAAAAATGACATACCTGCAAAGAAAACATGATAAAAACAGTAACAAACAGGTATGCATACAAAATATTAACAATAGAGAGAGATTAGAGAGAAAACAAGAGAGAGAGAGAAAAAAAAGAAACGTACAACTGTTTTTGGTTTTTTTATTCTATATTTTTTTGTAACTAAAAACTAACTGGTTCCAGCTTTGGGTCTCTCAAAATGCACTGGCATCTTTGGAGACCCTATGTCAGTGTGCCTATCACTGAGTCTGCTGTACCCTACGCTAATAATTCACTAATATGTGATAGCGTTCAAAACATTCATCGATACAGAGACCAGGCTGGTCAGGACAGGTGGGGCAATAAGTGTGGGTGTCATGCCTGTATCCGCATCGTCTGCAGACACGACATGGGGTGTTCTGTGGCCTGGGGTACCACGGAGGACACGTGGAAAGTGCCTTCCATGCAGCTGACTAACTGCATTCACATTCTGGAGTGGGGGTGCGGCACCATCTGGAAACAGAAGGTCTGTGATGATCTCTTCCATGAATTTGAGGAAGGATCCCGTCAGTCCTGACGCTCTGTATAAGACATGAGCGTTCAGCAAAGCCAATTGAAAAAGGTATAGAGACACTTTTTTGTACCAGCGTCTAGCTTTACAGGTGATTAGGTACGGCGCCAGTAACTGGTCATTGAGGTCCACCCCTCCCACATTTAGGTTAAATTCGTGGACACAGAGGGGTTTCTCCACAAGACCAGTCGCCGTAGAAATTTGCACTGCCGTATCTGCATGAAGGGAGGTCAGAACGAAAACATTCCGATGGTCCCTCCACTTCATCGCGAGCAAATTATTACACTTAGCACAGGCTCTCTCCCCCCGACTAAGATGGGAATCTACAAGCCGTTGGGGGAAGCCCCGGCGATTGGGTCGCACGGTGCCACATGCGCCAATCTGATGATCAAACAAGTGACTAAAAAGTGGCACGCTCGTGTAATAATTGTCCACGTACAAGTGGTACCCCTTTCTGAATAAGTGTGACGCCAAGCTCCACACAATCTTGCCAGTGCTCCCTATGTAGTCTGGGCATCCTTCCGGCTCTACGTGACTATCTTTGCCCTCATAAACCATGAATCTATGTGTATAGCCTGTGGCCCTGTCACAGAGCTTATACAGTTTGACCCCGTATCTGGCACACTTGCTGGGGACGTACTGCTTGAAAGCAAGACAGACAGAAAATTTAATCAGGGACTCGTCCACGCACACAACTTGGTTGGGAATAAAAAGTGCGGCGAACTTCTGGTTGAAGTGATTTATGAGGGGCCGAATTTTGTATAGCCGGTCAAATTCAGGGTCACCCCGTGGACGACTGAGTTTATTGTCACTGAAGTGCATGAACCGCAAAATCTGCTTGTATCATGTCCTGACCATGCAAGCAGAGAACACAGGCATATGGTGAATTGGGTCAGTTATGCCCATGAGGAAGGAAAGGCCCAGAAAGGTCTTAAATTCTGTAATCGTGATTGGTTTCCAGTCTCTGGCAAGTGTCAAATGGGGATTAGTGGCGATGAATTGACCAGCCTATAAATTGCTTTGGTCCACTATAGATCTATAGAGATCTTACAGAAATCCCTCGGGGAACACAGCCCATCCCCGATCAGGTTAAAGAGCCAATGAAATTGGCTCTTTACCACGTGACTGGCTGTGTCCAATCACAGCCGGTCACTCTGGAGATCTCTTGCGCGCCCTCGGGGTTGCGCAGAGCACCAATCAGGGTTGAGCCTTGTCCCTCGGACAAAGCCCAGCCCCGATCAGGGTAAACTAGAACAGGATTACCCCTGGAATTTTTGAGGGTAAAGGCACCCCAAATTAGAGTGACAGAAAGTAAAATACATAAGTTTTATTAACCACTTCAGCCCAGGAAGGATTTCACACTTTAGGACCAGAACACTTTTTGCGATTCGGCACTGCGCCGCTTTAACTGACAATTGTGCGGTCGTGCGACGTTGTACCCAAACAAAGTTTGCGGCATTTTTTCCCACAAATAGAGCTTTCTTTTGGTGGTATTTGATCCCCTTTGCGTCATTTCTGATCACCACTATAAACAAAAGAAGAGCGACAATTTATTTATACACTAGAACAGGATTACCCCAGGGATTTTGAGGGTAATGGTACCCCAAATTAAAGTGACAGGAAGTAAAATACCTAAGTTTTATTAATACATTTCTTAAAAAATGACATGATAAAAATAGAAGTTACAGACTTCATGCAGTATACCATATGTACATAACAGTTATTGGAGATTTGAGTATAATCACGCTAGCAATTTGTTTTGCCAAAGGGTCCCTTTGGCAAAATAAATTGCTAGCGTGATTATACTAACATTTCCAATAACTGTTATGTACATATGGTATACTGCATGAAGTCTGTAACTTCTATTTTTATCATGTCATTTTTTAAGAAATGTATTAATAAAACTTACGTATTTTACTTCCTGTCACTCTAATTTGGGGTACCATTACCCTCAAAATCCCTGGGGTAATCCTGTTCTAGTGTATAAATTGTTTAGGGATGTGGTAATAGACTTTGTTTCCCCTAGCCCAATCAACCCCAAATGGGTTGTTGTCACACTCTCAGTGGTTCATTTTTTACCAATCAGGGTAAAGAGCCAATGAAATTGGCTCTTTACCACGTGACTGGCTGTGTTCAATCACAGCCAATCACAAATGAACACAAACCACGAGTAACTGCCTACTACCGTGTTATCCTCCTCACACACCGTTCCAGTGTGAGGAGGAAATCACGGAAACAGTGAGTTACTGTCTACTGTTATTACTATTGTGCTGGGCCGTCTTTAATATTGACTGGACCCTGGGCAAATATTTTCTCCCCCCCCCCCCCATGCAATTTCACTTTCCACCTGCTCTGAGACATACCATACATAGCAACTAGACTCAAAATCAGATCAGCAGTGATTTTTATTGGTTGCCAGAGGTTACAGCATAACATTTCCACTTACTGACTGGTTGCTAGAGGTTACAGCCCACATTACAGCTCACTGATTAGTTGCTAGAGGTTACAGCACATGATTTCTGCTTGTTTGGTTGCTAGAGATTACTGTACATCAATACTGCTCACTGATTGGTTGCTAGAGGTTACAGCACATCATCTCCTCGCTGCCTGCACAACATTGACTGGGCAGCGCAAAGTCCCTTTCCTGACACCACAGAAACGTGCTGCCCTTTAGCAGATACACAGCAGTGGCATCAATTATTAATGACACCCTCACGCATCTGCTGACATGTGCTATGGAATTTCAAGCATGCCTTTGTCTCCCCAGTGGGCAGCATCCAGTATAGGTGATGATGAATATGACCTCAGGGGGCATGATATACATATGAATGCCACCTTTGTTTACCTATCACTGCAGCTGGCCACCACGATTTGCATATGAATGCTGCCGCTATTTACATATCAATGTCAGTTATTTCCATGTAAACACAGTGTCTGCAGGTGAGTCATCTGTATACAACAATAGGGCAGAGTTGGGCAGCTTTAGTAGCAGCACTTCACACTTAGATATCGGGAGACAGCACAGGTCTAAAACTTCAAGGGACAAAGGAATTTAAATCAGGATAGTTGGCAAGTATGAGGCAGCTGCTTTGGGCCCCACAACAATGAAAGGGCCCAGGGCAGCTGCCCCTTTTGCCCTGCCTTAAAGACGGCCCTGCTAGTTTGCCCAGATTGCCCCCCTGAATAAAGAGGACTTGTCAACATCACTCCATCTGGAGTACCTGTCATCCAATCAGAGTACCTGTCATCCCATCAGTACGTGTCCCATGAGCCCATCAGGAGTACCTGTCTTTGCAGCCAATTACTACCTACGTGCAGCTCATTAGTCCCTGACATGTAGCCCATTAGTACCTGACGTGTAGCCCATTAGTCCCTGACATGTAGCCCATTAGTCCCTGACGTGTAGCCCATTAGTCCCTGACTTGCAGCCCATTAGTCCCTCACATGCAGCCCATCACTACCTGTCGTGCAGCCCATCACTACCTCTCGTGCAGCCCATCAGTGTCACCCGTCATACAGCCACCATGTCCAGAAGAGTATACACTCCAGAAGAGGCATATCAGTTACTAAGCCTGACCGATGAGAGCAGTGGGGAGCTCTCACCGCCCAGTTACAGTTCTGATTCCAATTCCGATTTTGGTTCGGAATACGAGCCCGTCGAAGGCAGTACATCGGCATTCGATTCAGAGGAGGAAGTAGTGCGTCCTAAAATAAGACGGTCTGAAGATCAGGCAGCTACCAGCAGCACCAGACACCCCAATGGCCAATCGCAAATGCCAACAGCGCTAGACCCCAGAAGAAGATGCCCAGTACAAGTGCTGGAATTTCACGCAAAAGAATTAGGGCCCAAAACCAGCTTCCAGGTGCCTTGGCAAATCCATTGTGGCTGCCTTCTAGCACAGGGTCAACCACAGTCCCCCCTTTCACAGCACAGCTGGATGTGCAGGTTAACACCGAAGGTTTCTCTGAAATTGATTTTTTTTTCCCTGACGAGTTGATTCAAAACATTGTGGACCAAACCAATCTTTTTGTTTGTCAATTTATAGAAAACAACCCCAGCTCAAGCTATGCCCGCCCTTTTGAATGAAGACCCGTAACAGTGGAGGAGCTTACATTGTTTTTAGGCCTTACGCTCAACATGGGGCTTACAAAAAAAAAATGAAGTGCATGCAAATTGGTCTACCAACCCCATCCACCACATGCCAATTTTTTCAGCTGTTGTGCCCAGGTCGAGATATGAAATGATAATGCTCTTCCTGCATTTCAGCGATAACACGCAGTGTTCCCCCCGAAATTATCCTTTGAAAAACTATATAAAATTCGCCCCCTAATTGATTTTTTTCTAAGAGGTTTGCCGAACTATATATCCCTGAGCAGAACATCTCTGTGGAGGAATCCCTGGTCCATTTCACAGGCCAGCTGGGAATCAAGCAATATATCCCAAGTAAGATGGCCAGGTACAGATTGAAGCTCAACAAGCTCTGTGAAAGCTCCATATATGTGCATACCTTTCGTTTGTATGAAGGCAAAGACTCCCAGCTCCAGCCCCCTGAGTGTCCGCCGTACATGGGAATAAGCGGGAAAATTGTCTGGGAGTTGGAATTCCCACTCTTCCAAAAGGGCTATCACATCTACATGGGCAATTATTATACTAGTTTGCCCCTGTTCCGCCACCTATATCTGAAGAATACTTTAGCCTGCGGTAAAGCAAGGAAAAACAGGAAGGGCTTCCCACAGCGTCTTGTCACCACAAGGCTACAAAGGGGGGGAATTGGAAAACCTGAGGAATGAGGAAGTGTTGGTCCTGAAGTGGAGGGATAGCAAAGATGTGTACATCATGTCCACCATCCATGATGACACCTCGGTGGAAGTTCCCAGAAGATGCGGTCCCGTTCAAAAGCCTTGCTGTATCCACGAGTATAATAAATTAATGGGGGGGGGGGGCGGATTTAAATGACCAAATGTTGCAGCCCTATCTATTAACCTGAAAGTCCCTCTTCTGGTTCAAAAAAGTCACAATTTACTTTTATAATTTGCCCATTTACAATGCATTCATCACCAATCAAAAATTGACTGAAGTACCCAACACCTTCCTAAAATGTATTGAAGACGTTGTGACTGCCCTGATATTTCAACAAGCATCGCCCCCAGAAAGCATTTGCAATTGTGGCAGCAAGAGCGTCATTTTTCTGACAATATTCCACCATCTGCACACGGAAGAAGACGCCAAAAAATTTTTTGGGTGTGCACCAAAAGAGGAGTTAGGAAAGACACCAGTTTCCATTGCCCCCAATGTCCCTCCCAACCTGGCCTTTGCATCGGAGAATGCTTCAGATGCTATCACACTCTTGAAAATTATTAGCCCATATTTCAAATAGACTGCCTTTTCCCCATTTTCAATTTCTGTGCCGATTATTTCCCTGGTGCCTCAACCAACCATACCACTGCCTTCCATGTGAACTGACCTTGTCCTGTTTCTTGATTATGCCTCTGCCTGCCGTCTGCATTGTTTATTCACCATGTTTCTGCCTTTCACGTGAACTGACCCTGGACTGTATAGACTATGCCTCTGCATACCGTCAATTTCTGCCTTTTACCTGCACTGACCTCGGCCAGTTGACTATGTTTTTGCCTGCCCCTTGGATTGGTCTTTCACCCTGCTACACAGGGGTCTCACATATTTGAGGGGCTCCAGAATGGTGTTCTGATTTGAGAAAAATAGTTATTGTTTTTTTCTTTGTTTTGTAATTTCCAGAACAGTGTCTGGTAACCGGAGGCTTCAAAGTGATTAGGGTGGGAGAAGCCTCTACCCCTGTCCCCATTCTTTCCTGATCGAGGCACTAAGCTTGATGGTCCTGCCTGCTGCCTGGACAAATACTTTGGCTGTACTGACAATATCTTTGCCTGCAATGACCCAGGACTTTTTGTGGACCATGTGCCTATTGCCTGCACCAATACTTTGGCTGAACTGACCATATCTCTGCCTGCTGCCTGTACTAACTATGGACAGTATTCCTGCCTGCTACATAGACGATCCTTTCGCTGCTGCTGACCACATCCCTGCCTGTTACCTGGACTAATGCTTTGGCTGTGCTGCCAATATCTCTACCTGTACTGACTATGGACAGTATTCCTGCCTGCTGCCTGTCCTGCTGTCCTTATCCATGTTCCTGCCTTGTGCCTGGACTGATGCTCTGCTTTGTGCATAACTGCACTACTAAAACCGCAGGTAATATTTTGTTTACCCTTTGCTCAGCAGAATGTATTTTGGTTTGGAATTGGTATGTACAGTACATGCTATGTGTTAGAAATATGAAGGGCCTGCAACAATGTGATAGGTTGGCAGGAATTTATGTGTGTAATTTATGTCCCTAGAACAACTGGAGGTGCTATTTGGATGTTGGGCCTCTGTATGTGGCCAGGCTGTGTAAAAGTCTCACACGTGGTATCGCCATACTCAGGAGGAGTAGTAGAATGTATTTTGAGGTGTCATTTTTGCTATGTACATGATATGCGTTAGAAATATTGTATAAATGGACAACTTTGTGTAAAAAAAAAATGCATTTTCATTTTTTTTCCACATTTTCCAAAAACTCTGGAAAAAAATGAGTCATTCAAAAGACTCATTATGCCTCATAGATTATACGTTGGGGTGTTTACTTTTCAAAATGGGGTAATTTTGTGGGCATTTCCATTGTCCTGGTGCTCCAGGGCCTTCAAAATTGTGGTAGGCTGTCATCAAATTAGATGTGTAATTTATGCTCCTGGAAAGCCTGGAGGTGCTACTTGGATGTTGGGCGTCTGTATGTGGCCAGGCTGTGTAAAAGTCCCACACATGTGGTATCGCCATACTCAGGAGGGGTAGCAGAATGTATTTTGGGGTGTCATTGCAAGTATGCATATGCTGTGTGTGAGAAATAACTTGTTATTATGACAATTTTGTGTAAAAAAAAAAAAATCTTAATTTTCCCAAGAATTGTGGGAAAAATTGCAACTTCAAAAAACTCGCCATGCCTCTAAATACCTTGGAATGTCTACTTTCCAAAAAGGGGTCATTTGGAGGGTATTTGTACTTTCCTGGCTTGTTAGTGTCTCAAGAAATGAGATAGGCGGTCAGTACATCAGGTGTGATCAATTTTCAATTATTTACACCATAGCTTGAAGACTCTATAACTTTCACAAAGACTAAATAATATACACTAATTTGGGTTATTTTTACCAAAGATATGTAGCAGTATACATTTTGGCCCAAATTTATGAAGAAAAATTAGTTATTTGCAAAATTTTACAATAGAAACTAAAAAAAAAAGTTTTTTTCAAAATTTTTGCTCTTTTTCCGCTTATATTGCAAAAAATTAAAAAAACTGCGGTCTCTAGTGACTGGATAGGCTGCATTCTCAGTGATGTCACTGGTCTCTAGTAAATGGATAGGCTGCATTCTCAGTGATGTCACCGGTCTCTAGTGAATGGATAGGCTGCATTATCAGTGATGTCACCGGTCTCTAGTGACTGGATAGGCTGCATTCTCAGTGATGTCATCAATCTCGAATGACTGGATAGGCTGCATTCCCAGTGATGTCACCGGTCTCTAGTGAATGGATAGGCTGGATTCTCAGTGATGTCACTGGTCTCTAATGAATGGATAGGCTGCATTCTTAGTGATGTCACCAGTCTCTAGTGACTGGATAGGCTGCATTCTCAGTGATGTCATTAATCTCTAGTAAATGGATAGGCTGCGTTCTCAGTGATGTCACTGGTCTCTAGTGAATGAATAGACTGCATTCTCAGTGATGTCACTGGTCTCTAGTGAATGAATAGGCTGCATTCTCAGTGATGTTACTGGTCTCTAGTGAATGAATAGGCTGCATTCTCAGTGATGTCAAAGGTCTCTAGTGAATGGATATGCTGCATTCTCAGTGATGTCACTGGTCTCTAGTGAATGAATAGGCTGCATTCTCAGTGATGTCAAAGGTCTCTAGTGAATGGATAGGCTTCATTCTCAGTGATGTAACCTGTCTATGATGAATGGATAGGCTGTATTCTCAGTGATGTCACCAGTCTATGGTGAATGGATAGGCTGTATTCTCAGTGATGTCACCAGTCTATGGTGAATGGATAGGCTGGATTCTCAGTGATGTAACCAGTCTATGGTGAATGGATAGACTGCATTCTCAGTGATGTCACCAGTCTATGGTGAATGGATAGGCCAGGAGTAGGCAACCTGTGGCCCTCCAGCTGTTGCAGAACTACAAGTCCCATCATGCCTCTGGGAGTAATTGTAACTGCCAGGCTTGCAATGCCTCTTGGGAAATGTAGTTCAACAACAGTTGGAGGGCCGCAGGTTGCCTTCCCGTGGGATAGGCTGTATTCTCAGTGATGTCACCGGTCTATGGTGAATGGATAGGCTTCTAACTTCTAGTAAACATATGCGGTTTTCACAATGAGAGGACTCCTCTCCCTTCTTATTTTACATACTACTTCTGCCAATGAATTAAGAGGACCAGAATAAGGACTTCTACAAGAAGGGGACAACATCCAGACCAAGGATCGTTGGAGGGACACCCAGATAGGTCCCATGGTGACCACAAAGTGCTTTTGACTCCTGTTGCCATACAGTAAGGGGGTCATTAGAATTTGGTGAGTGCGGATGATATTACACGAGCACGAGGTGCCATAGCTTTAGGAAGGCCATATTCGCAGAAGTACTTTTTCTTCACAGTCCTAAGGACTGTGCTTGTTCTTCACATCTTTAAAATATTTTTTTGTGGGGTACTTTATTTTTTGCTTTTTTTTTTTATGGGTGGACACAAGTAATTAGTATTTATGGTTCACAAATGTATTACTATGTTTAGTTGATTAGCATATGTATGAAAATTCTGATATGTATGGACGGCATATAGCAAGCGCTGTATAATATTGACTTTTTATCTTTTTAAAAAAAAGGGATTTTTATTATAACTTACCGTAAAATCATTTTCTCTGAGTTCACTGACAGACGCAGCTCTTCTTAAATGACACGTGGGGACGTCCCAAAGCAGTGCCAAAAACTAGAGGGGTGGGCAAACAACAACAACAACTGTACCCAACAGAACCCTCTCAGGGAGCACCAGACGCACTCACACCGCTGCTCGCAAAACTTTGCGGCCAAAAGCAGCATCCCCAGATGCCGACACATCAACTTTGTAAAACTTAGTAAACGTGTGCACTGAGGCCCAAGTGGCCGCCTTGCACACCTGAGACACCGAAGCCTGGTGCCTGAACGCCCAGGAGGTCCATGTCAACAACAACAACAAACGGGTGGGGAGATCAAAAACCGTGACGAAACCCTGCAGGGGTGCACAGTAAATTCTTCTCGACGCAGACAGTCACTTGAGTCTCTTTTACTAAAATGCCATTCAATATTATTTTTAGGGAAAAAAAATTTTTCTATTTTTCAGTTATAATATGTCGCGAACGATATACGGCAGGTATGTATAGTCTTAAAAGTATGTATACGATTAGTTGATTTGTATCATTATGTAAACACTTGGTATTTATGATTAATGAACACAGGTGGGTATTTTTTTTTTTCGTTTTTTATTTCATGGGGTGTTTTTTTATAAAATTTCTACACTTCTTGTTCG
>BLSH010014141.1:627781-645189 GCA_018402905.1 Glandirana rugosa | reverse complement strand
ATGAGTCCCAACACCCACATGCAGAACCTTAGGGTTCTTGCAGCCCCAATAGCTTGTTGGGAGGCAAGAACACCTTTGCCTGCACCGTGTCTAGAATCAGACCGAGGTATTCCAGGCGACATGAGGGGGCTAGCGAGGACTTTTGCAGGTTGATGAGCCAACCGAAGTCCCTTAGTGTAGAAGCCGTGATTCTCACGTTCTCCTCCAAGGACACTACCGACTCCGCCCTCAGGAGCAGGTCGTCGAGGTACACTACCACTGCGATACCTCTCTGTCTTAGCAGAGCTAGGACCGGTGCCAACACCTTGGTGAACACCCTGGGAGCCGAGGCCAGACCGAACGGTAGGGCCACAAACTGGTAGTGCAGGTCTCCCACTGCGAAACGCAGAAAACGCTGGTGTTTTTGGCAGATGGGAACGTGCAGATAGGCATCCCTGATGTCCAGGGATGCCAAGAATTCCCCTTGATGCAGGGCGGCAACGACCGAGCGAATGGACTCCATCTTGAACTTCTGTGCTTTGACAAAGCAGTTCAGAGCTTTGAGATCCAGAATCGGCCTGACCCCGCCCTTTTTGGGCACCACAAAGAGGTTTGAGTAAAAACCGCAGAACCTCTCCTCCAGTGGAACTGGCACCCCGACGCCCATGTCCGCGAGGGACTGGACCGCGCTTAACAGTTCCTCCAGATGCCCCTGCGGAAGTCTTAGATTTGAGGGAAAGAACCTGTCTGGGGGCAGAGCTTTGAACTCTATCCGGTAACCGGTGGACACCACATCCAGGACCCACCGATCGGAGATGTGAGCTGTCCAGCAGTCCGCAAACTCCAATAACCGGCCCCCCACCCGAGATATGGGCGGGGGCAACCCGTCACGCTGAGGAAGGCTTATCCTCCGCTTTCCTTGGCTTTCGTTGCCGGTTCTCTTACCAGACCCAGCCGGGGCCTTACCGGACTTGGAACCCGCCCCGACTGTACCTGAGGCACGAGAAAACTTTTTCTGCGCAGGAAAAGAGGGACCCTGACGCCGGCGAAATTAAATTCCCGCCGTTTTGGTTCCGGAAGAAAGAGACTCTTCCCCCCCGTGAAATCCTTAATGATTTCGTCCAGCTGTGGTCCAAACAAACGACCCCCCTGGAAGGGAAGGTCAGTGAGGCGTTTCTTAGACGCCTGATCACCCGACCAAGACCTCAGCCACAACACCCGTCTGATGATTATGGCAAAAGCTGAAATTTTGGACAGCATGGACATGATGTCCAGCAGGGAGTCGCAGAGATAATGGAGGCCTTCCACCGCGTGTTGCACCTTATGCAACTCATTCCTTGCACAATTGCAACGCCAATTTTTGCACACTGAGGAGAGGCACTCAAAAAGGGACTGCGCTGACATTGCTGAGGCCAGAGCTGGCCGCATAGCAAAACCTGCTACCTGAAAAAAAAACTTCCGTGCGACGATCCGCCGCGTCCTTAAAAGAGGGCGAACCCTCCACAGGAAGGGTGATAGCCTTATTTAGACGGGCCACCGGTGGGTCCACCGAAGGGGAAGCCCACCACTTAAGGAAAGCATCCTCAAAGGGATAGCGCACTGCAAAACGCTTAGGCAAAGTGAAGGAATTTTTGGGGGAACCCCATTCCTTAAAAACAGCCCGTTCAAAAAATTGATCATAGGGAAAAGCCCTAGGGGACTTAGGAGGCCTCATAGACCCACAGACATAAGTGGAAGTCTGCTCCTTCTCAGACTGAGCAATGCACAGAGTCTGGCGAATGTCAGCAATTAGCGCCGCTACAATTGCCTTGTCGCGCGCCACTGAGGCCCCCTGGTCCTCCTCAGTATCTGAGAGGACCAATTCGCCCTCAGAGAGTTCCACGGGGGTCCCCGTGACAACCGAGGCGACTTCATGATCAGAATCCTCGCCTGAGGAGACATTGGGGGCCAAGCGCTTAGCGGGGGGCTCAGGGGCCGGAGCAGTAACCTTAGGAATTAATTCCACAAAAAGAGCCCGCAAAAGGTCCAAAGTGACCGCAGGGGCTTGTGCGGAGCGCTGCTCTGCCGGCTCAAAATCAGAGGGCGCTGCAGGGTCCATAGCTGCAGCGTCGCCGTCCCCACCACCACCACCTGAAACCAACCAGGGAGCCTGGGAGGATAAGCCCACTGATACTATCACCCCACGGAGCCAGCCAAACCTGCTGCTTCTATCCCTGTAGCCTGTCAGCGCTGTGAGAGAAAAAAGCGCGCCTGGGGACTGTACCACACGTGCAGTTGCCGCTTCTCTGAGGAGAAAGCGCGCGCAGTTACACAGGGCGCAATACTACAAACCACCACCGGGGAGAAAATGGCGCCAGCGCAACACGAGCCAACCGCCGCAAAATGGCGGCGGGGCTAAACTGCAATCCGAACGACCGTTCCCAGCGGGAACGAACTTTCCCAGCGGGAACAAACTTTTCCAGCGGGAACGAACTTTCCCAGCGGGAACACCGGTACAGGCCCAGGGCCCCTTGAATCACAAGCGCGACGCCGCGCGAACGCGGCAGGCCAGGGGTGGGGTGGGTAGGGGGTCAACCCAATTACTAGGTGCACCCCTGACAGGGAAAAAGCTACCGCTAAATTTTAACTGCCCCGGATGCCGCTCCCCACTCCCTAAGGCGGGGGAGGGGTCCACTCACCAGTCCGACGGGCGTTGCGGGTAGCCACCCGAAGCAGACTTTCCCCCCTTGTCCCGGGAAGGATTGCTGCTGGCCAAGGCCACTGGAAAGGCAAAAGCCAGACACTGGGCCCAAGTGGCAACAGCCACAGGCCGCCCGCACGGAACGGGCCCTGAGCGACGCAGCCCTGTCAGTTTAGGGTAGGACGCCAGGAGGTGGCCGGGCAGGGCAAAGCTTTGGATTCATGATATCCGCTCTATGCCAAGGCCGGCTATTTGATAGAAGTCTTCATCTTTTTCATCGAGAAAATAAAAGCATAAAAACGCAGGTCCCATAAGGGAACCCAGTCAACTCCTTTGCACTAGGTAAACAAAACTGAATGCTATTGGCCAGCAGGGGGTTTTATAGGCTCAGGTGAGGACGGCCCCCATGGGAGGGGCCAGCCTATCCCTGATGCTTTTGCATCTGTTTTGCCTAGTCACTCCTGATAGGACGACATAAAACCCACGTGTCATTTAAGAAGAGCTGAGTCTGTCAGTGAACATAAGAGAAATATATATTTTATTAAGACTATGTTTTTATACAACTAAGAGTTTAAATATTTTTGGTTGCCTTGGAAAAGTCCAGCTTAGAGGAGATATAATATGTAAAGGGATGATGGCAACCTTTGCCCAATACTAGGTGAACTACGCTTTTGCAATACCCAACCCACAATATTACATAAAAAAATAAACACTCAGAGACTAAATCATTGCTTTTTAGACGCTTTAAAGAACATTGATAACACAAAATGAAAACAACTCTATGGTGTTGCAGAGGGGTCAACAAAATATGGTAACTTAAATAATTAAACTGAAAACATACAAGACCACAAAGAAAACATAAATATTATGAATTATGTAGCATATGGTTGCAGAGAAGTCAGTGGCTGAGGAATCTGGGGCCCGGGGTGACAATGATATCACTATACGGAGAGTTCTGTGCCATCCTGATAGCATTCTGATTCTTTAGCACCAAGAGGCTATAAAACTTAGCAGATGCCTGCTTCTTCTTATCATTCTCACACATTTTATTCAAACTAAATGAGGTGATTCCGGACTGGTTCATTTTCTGTGGAAGAAACCAAATATCAGGCAGGAAAAAAGCATATACGATAAAATACTGATTGTTAGTAATCACATATAAATATTGAAGAGATTTGCAGGCTGGGAGTTTGCCTTCATCTAGATCTGGGGTGTCCAAACTTCCTAAACAAAAGGGCCAGTTTACTGTCCTATAAACTTTAGGGGGGCTGGACTGGGGCCAGCAGGAATAGAATTTTTTTTCTAGCATCAGTGGGAGTAAACAGTGTGCCATCTTTGGTATTAGGGGAGGAATAGTGCCCCATTGTTAGTGTCATTGGGAGGAATAGTGCCCCATTGTTGGTGTCAGTAGGAGGAATATTGCCCCATTGTTTTCGTCTCTGGGAGAAATAGTGCCCTATTGTTGCTGTCAGTGGCAGGAGTTATGCCCCACTGTTAATGTCAGTGGCAGGGATTATGCCCCATTATTGATGTCAGTGGGCAGAACAGTATCCTGTATTAGTGGGATAAATAGTGCTGCAAAGGCCGGATCAAGGCAAGCCACCCCTAGGCCACAGTTTGGAGAGCCCTCAGATAGAAGAGTAGCAGGCGGCATTATATTATTTGATTAAAATGCTCTGTACTTGTCTCCCATTTATGCCCCAGTGTTGTCATCCTGCTACAGAGGTTACAGATAGAGACCATAAGTGGTCATTTTAACACATATAGCGGGTAAGATAAGTACTGAACACGTCACCATTTTTCTAGCTAAATATATTTCTAAAGGTGCCATTGTATGCTATCCATACAAAGACACCAAAACATATACTTTTAGAAATTATGTGTGTAATAAAATGGAATGACACAGGGAAAAAGTATTGAACACGCTAAGTGAAATGTATTTAATACTTGGTACAAAATTCTTGTTGGTATTGACAGCTTCAAGACGCCTCCTGTATGGAGAAACTAGTCACATGCATTGCTCAAGTGTGCTTTTGGCCCATTTTTCCACACAGTCTTCAAAGTCTTCAAAGCTTGAAGGTTCCGTGGGCTTCTTCTATGAACTCGGATCTTTAGTTCTTTCCATAGATTTTCTATTGGATTCAAGTCAAGTGATTGGCTGGACCATTCTAGCAACTTTATTTTCTTTCTTTGAAACCAACTGAGTTTCCTTGGCTTTGTGTTTGGGATCATTGTCTTGCTGAAATGTCCACCCTTGTTTCATCTTCATCTTGGTAGACAGCAGCAGATATTTATCAAGAATGTCTTGGTACTTTTTTCCATTCATCCTTCCTTCAGTGATATGAAGTTTGCCAGCACAGTATGCTGAAAAAACAGCCCCACACCATGATGTTTCCACCTCCAAAACTCACTGTTGGTATGGGGGTGTTTTTGGGGTGATGTGCCATTTAACCTCCAAACATGGTGTGTATTATGGCATCAAAGAGTTCCATTTTGCTCTCATCTGAGCAGACTATTTTCTCCCAGTATTTCACAGGCGTGTCTAAATGTTGTGCAGCAAACTTTAAACGAGCTTCAACATGCTTTTTCTTCATCAACGGAGTCTTGCGCGATGAGCGTGCATACAGGCCATGGCGGGTGAGTGCATTACTTATTGTTTTCTTTGAAACAATCGTACCTGCTAATTCCAGGTCTTTCTGAAGCTCTCCACAAGTGGTCTTGGCTCTTGGACAACTCTGATAATTCTTTTCACTCCTCTGTCAGTAATCTTGCGAGGAGCACCTGGTCGTAACCAGTTTATGCTGAAATGATGATCTTTTCACTTCCACTTGCTTTTACCCAACATGAGATGTTTCTTGTGCGACACCTTGGTAATGAGACACCTTTTTATAGGCAATCAGAAAAGACTGAACCAGCTAATATTAATTTGCACTGACAAGGGGCAGGATTGCTTACTAATTTCTGATAGATTCCAGCTAGTTTCTTTCCATGCCTTTTTGCACCCCCTATTCTTCATGTGTTGAATACTTTTTCCCTGTGTCATTCCATTTTATTAGATATAACTTAATTTCTTAACGCATTTGTTTTGGTGTCTTTGTATGTATGAATTGCATGAGTTGTAACCGACATGTGGGGAACATTTCATGTCAATAGCACCTTTACAAATAGATTTACCTAGAAAAAAGGTGACGTGTTCAATACTTATTTTACCCGCTGTATTACACAGGCCTGATCCACATATGGAGACAGTTCTCCCTGACTTTACCAAATGTTTTCTACGTTTTAGAAAGTAGTCTGATACCTAAACCTTTTTGGATCAATGCAGTTTTGACCTGAATTAAAACATCTAAGTTGTGAGCTTCAATGCAGCATAAAATTCTCAAAGAACCCCAGCTGCCTCATATCTACATTTTTGCACATGAAAAACAGATGATTGTCAGCAGCAGGGGAGAGGTGATATCTGCTGGCTATCTTCAGCCCAGAAACTACACTTTAGCGCTGGTTCACATTGGAGCGATTTGTCATGCGATTTGAGAGATCAAATCACACGACAAGTCGCAGCCTATTGGTGGCAATGTCACTGTTCCAATCGGTGTGACACTGATTTTTCAGCGCCACACCGATTTGCAAAAGTAGTTCCTGCACTACTTTTGCCGATTTCAGGTGCGATTTCAATAGACATCTGTGCATGAAGTCACACAGATGTTTATCAGGTAGCACCTGAAATCGCGCTGACCTTGCTACTTTGAAACAGCGTTACTTCAAGTGAAGTAGCAGTGATTTCAATGTAGCATCAATGTCAACCAGGGCTTAGGGCCAGTTCACACTGCAGCGATGCGGGAACCCTGCGAATTCACTGCGGGTTCCCGCATTGCTTGTCTCCTGGCGGCAGTTCGCACTGCCATATGCGAACTGCGGGGAGTGGCAATAGAAAGCTAATGACACCTCCAAACCAGTTCGCATATCACAGTGCAAACTGCAAACTCGCACAGGACCCTTTTTTCCACAGGGTCAGAATCGGATTGCACGGTGGTTCACACCATGCAATCCGATTCTGACCCTGCAAAAAAAAGGGTCCTGTGCGAATTTGCTCCGATTGCGATGCGAATTCAGCCATACAATCTCTATGGCTGAATTTGCATTGCACAGAGATCGCATGTGACTCACACTGCAGTGCTGTGCGAATCACATCTGATCTCTGAGATTGGAGCAGCGTGAACCGGCCCTTACAGCCGAAGGTAAAATTTACCTTTAAACCTAACACATTCATTTTTACTCATGTAATGAAATTTGATTCTTACTTTTAAGAAGTTCAGCATCTTCTGTGTTCTTTTGGTCCATCTGTGCTCATCAGTGTCTTCAACACTCTCATTTGGCTCCTGGGGATGTGATATTTATAAGCAAATAATGCAAATTCAAGATTTTGTTTTTTTAAAGAATACCTGTCTTGCTGTTCAGCTAGTTAGCTGGTCCCCAAATGTGAAGTAGGCATTTGCACACTTTAACATTATATGCTTCAGCACCCACAGGGCCCTGAATTTCAGGCTACACTCAAATGCAAATGTTGTCACTTCCTAACAGAATTGGTCTATCCCACTTCTGCGCCTGTTTATTGGCTTATCATTCTGCTGAGCAGCTTTACTGGCCAATAGGAAGGTGCAAGAGACCGTATTTTGTCTCCCAAAGGTGTCAAAATATGCATGAGGCAGATGCATTTTAAAAGGTGAATAACAAAGTCTGGTATGGTTTCATAGGTCTGTAATCTAACCATGTATAAATTGTAGTTCTGTATTTGCGCTGATTCATTACTTTAACCACTTGCCGACCGTATAGCGTGGATATACGGCGGCAAAGTGGCTCCGCTGTGCAGAACGCCGTATATAAATGGTCTCTCGCCGCGTGCTCTGTGAGTGTGGCCGCGGGTCGCCAGCGGATCACCTGTTAGAGAGGCAGAATGGGGAGCCGCTGAGCTAAACACAACGGTTCCCCGTTCTGACAGGGAGCATGACAGTGATCTACTGATCCCTGTCATCGGAATCAGTTAGATCTGTCATGCCCCTGCCAGCCCAGCCCCCATACAGTTAGAACACACATAGGGAACACATTTAACCCCTTGATTGCCCCCCTGCAGGTTAACCCTTTCCCTGCCAATGGCATTTATACAGTAATCAGTGGCTATTTTTAGCTCTGATCACTGTATAAATGTCAATGGTCCCAAGAAAGTGTCAAAAATGTCCGACCTGTCTGCCGCAATATCACAGACCCGATAAAATTTGCAGATCGCCATAAATTAATTCTCATAGTTTGTAAACGTAGCAACTTTTGCACAAACCAATCAATATACGCCTATTGCGATTTTGTTACCACGAATATGTAGAAGAATATGCAAAAAGTATATATAAGGGCGCGGCATGGAAATTAAAATTGTTTCAGCTGCTGCCTCCACCTACAACTGCAAAACAGCTGCTGGAATGATAAAAAATATATAAAGTGTCAGGGTGGATTTTGGCGCTGCTGTCTAAGTATGTGTGCAAAAATGTAAAATTATATAGGAACCAATTATTTGGTAATGTGCAAAATCGTGTATATGTTCAAATGAGCTGTAAATGTGTAAATATATAATGTATAAAAAGTGCAGTGCAATATGTATTCAAATCAACTAAAATAAATAAAAAAAATTAACATATAAAGTATGTGGATGAAATTCTTATGATATAACCCCAAAGATCCAAACAATGGTAATAAATAATATCAGAAAAAATTTATAATAATACCACTAAAATATTATTAGTAAAATTACTCGTGAATAATAACTATAACAACAATAATAAACAACAAAAGTGCTTGTGCCAAAAATCAGAGTAAAATTACATACTATACACAATACTCTGATGTGCAAAAAAAGTCAATGATGGAGTCCATATACTGACAATAGCACTGTCAACACTATCAGTTGAATCAAATCCCAATCAGCCGTAGGGCAATTGTATAATGCTCTCTTATTATATAACATCAAAACGTGCCTTTACATGGATCTAAAGTCCCTGGAGGACCGGAGGTCTCGCTCCTGGTGGTCCTGTATAGTGCTTCCAGATCCCAGTATAATGAAATGAAAATGCAAGAAGAAAGCAGAAAACTCCGGTTAAATATCAGGTATACGAAGTAGAACCATCCCAAGTATCTACTTACTAATCAGTTGTATAAGTCAGACTCTGTCCCGCGGCTCGCGTTCCTTGCTCGTACAGCCCGGGGGATCGTGGGTGCGTGATGATGCAATGGCTCCGGCTAACGCGTTTCATCATCGGATGTCGTCCGAGGTGGCGCCATCTTACTACACCCATGGGCTTATAACAAATGTGGTAACCCAGCAACAGGAAACCACATGGTCCCGCGGCCATGTTGGTATCCCGGAATCATAGTGAGTCATCATCCTTCATGCTTGTATGGCATTAACCCTTTTAAACAAAACAGCGGCCTGCATAGAAAGATAATGCTGCAAATCTAATTTACAATCAATAGTTCTTTTCACAAGTATTACAAAAAACATTGTACACAGTAAATTTGAGGATCTGCAGATTATAGTACTAAATTAAAAACAACCTTTTAATAATTCTCAATATAAACAACTATTAGGTAATGTAAACCATTTAAACATAGGTTAATATCTGTACTGGAAACAAATCTTTATTATATTGATATGTTGTTTAAACCCCATAAATTAAAAACATTATTTTAAAATATATATATATGTATATGTGTGATGCATCACACATATATATATTTTTTAAATTCATTTTTTTAATTTATGGGGTTTAAACAACATATCGATATAATAAAGATTTGTTTCCAGTACAGATATTAACATATATATGTTTAACCACATCAGTACTGGGCACAAAAACCCCCTTCCTGTCCAGGCCATTTTTCAGCTTTCAGCGCTATCACACTTTGAGTGACAATTACTCAGTCATGCAACACTGTACCCATATGAAATTTGCGTCCTTTTTTTCACACAAATAGAGCTTTCTTTTGGTGGTATTTAATCACTAGGGGGGGGGGTTTATTTTTTGTGCTATAAATAAAAAAAGATTGAAAATTTTGTGAAAAAAATGCCTTTTTCTGTTTCTGTCATAAAATTTTGCAAATTAGTAATTTTTCTTTGTAAATTTTGGCCAACATTTATACTGCTACCTATCTTTGGTAAAAAATAACCCAAATAAGTGTATATTATTTGGTCCTTGTGTAAGTTACAAGCTATGGTGCCAATCATTGAAAATTGATCACACCTGATATACAGACGGCCTATCTCATTTCTTGAGACCCTAACAAGCCAGGAAAGTACAAATACCCCCGAAATGACCCCTTTTTGGAAAGTAGACATTCCAAGGTATTTAATAAGAGACATGGCAAATGTTTTGAAGTTGTAATTTTTTTCCCACAATTCTTTGAAAAATTAAGATTTTTTTTTTCTTTTTTCACAAAATTGTCATTGTAACAGGTTATTTCTCACACACAACATATGCATACTTGCAATGACACCCCAAAACACATTCTGCTACTCCTCCTGAGAATGGGGATACCACATGTGTGACACTTTTACACAGCCTGGCCACATACAGAGGCCCAACATGCAGAGAGCGCCGTCAGGTATTCTAGGGACATAAATTACACATCTAATGTCATGACAACCTATCACATTTTTGAAGGCCCTGGAGCACCAGGACAATGGAATTGCCCACATAATGACCCCATTCTGGAAAGCAAACACCCCAACGAATAATCTTTGAAGCATAATGAGTCTTTTGAACGGTTCATTTTTTTCCAGTAGGTTTTGGAAAATGTGGGAAAAAAATTAAAACGCATTTTTTTTTTTACACAAAGTTGTCCATTTATAAGATATTTCCAACACATAGCATGTACATAGCAAAAACGACACCCAAAATACATTCTGCTACTCTTCCTGAGTATGGTGATACCACATGTGTGAGACTTTTGCACAGCCTGGCCACATACAGAGACCCAATATTGAAGTAGCACCTTCAGTCGTTCTACAAGCATAAATTACAAATCTCATTTCTCAACCCCCTATTACACTTTTGAAGGCCCTGAAGCACCAGGACAATGAAAATGGCCACAAAATGACCCCATTTTGAAAAGCAAACACCCCAACATATAATCTATGAGGCATAATAAGTCTTTTGAATGACTCATTTTTTTCCAGAAGTTTTTGGAAAATGTGGAAAAAAATGTAAAATGCATTTTTTTTTTACGCAAAGTTGTCCATTTATACAATATTTCTAACACATAGCATGTACATAGCAAAAATGACACCTCAAAATACATTCTGCTACTCCTGAGTATGGCGATACCACGTGTGAGACTTTTACACAGCCTGGCCACGTGCAGAGGCCCAACATCCAAATAGCACCTCCAGTTGTTCTAGGGACATAAATTACACACATAAATTCCTGCCAACCTATCACATTGTTGAAGGCCCTTCATATTTCTAACACATAGCATGTACTGTACATACCAATTACAAACCAAAATACATTCTGCTGAGCTAAGGGTAAACAAAAGATTCTGCTATTCCTCCTGAGTATGGTGATACCACATGTGTGAGACTTTTACATAGCATGACCACATACAGAGGCCCAACATTGAACTAGCACCTTCAGGAATTCTACAAGCATAAATTACACATCTCATTTCTCAACCCCCTATTACACTTTTGAAGGTCCTGGAGCACCAGGACAATGGAATTGCCCACAAAATGACCCCATTTTGGAAAGCAAACACCCCAATGTATAATCTATGAGGCATAATGAGTCTTTTGAACATGTCATTTTTTTCCAGTAGTTTTTGGAAAATGTGGGAAAAAAATGAAAACGCTTTTATTTTTACACAAAGTTGTCCATTTATATGATATTTCCAACACATAGCATGTATGTAGCAAAAATGACAACCCAAAATACATTCTACTACCCCCCCCCCCCCCAAGTATGGCGATACCACATGTGTGAGACTTTTACAGGTGATGTTTACTCATGGGTGTGACAGTCACTCACAGGTGATTGACGATGGGCACTGATGGGTGACTGGCGGTGGTCACTGATGGGTGACTGGCTGTGGTCACTGATGGGTGTCTGGCGGTGGTCACTGATGGGTGAGGGTGTCTGGCGGTGGTCACTGATGGGTGATAGGTGACTGGCAGTGGTCACTGATGGGTGACGGGTGACTGGCGGTGGTCACTGATAGGTGACTGGCGGTGGTCACTGGTGGGTGATGGATCTCTGGTGGTGGTCACTGATGGGTGACGGGTGTCTGGTGGGGGTCACTGATGGGTGATGGGTGACTGGTGGTGATCACTGATGGGTGACGGGTGACTGGTGGAAGTCACTGATGGGTGACTGGCGGTGCACACTGATGGGTGCCGGGTGTCTGGTGGTGGTCACTGATGGGTGATGGGTGTCTAGTGGTGGTCATTGATTGGTGACTGGTGGAGGTCACTGATGGGTGACGGGTGACTGGCGGTGATCACTGATGGGTCATGGGTGACTGGCGGTGGTCACTGATGGGTGCCGGGTGTCTGGTGGTGGTCACTGACGGGTGACTGGTAGTGGTCACTGATGGTTTACTGGCGGTGGTCACTAATGGGTGTCGCATGTCTGGCGGTGGTCACTGATGGGTGACGGGTGTCTGGAGGTGGCCACTAATGGGTGACCGATGTCTGGTGGTGATCATTAATGCGCGACGGGTGACTGGCGGTGGTCACAGATGCGTGACGGGTGACAGGTGGTGGTCACAGATGCGTGACAGGTGACTGGTGGTGGTCACTGATGGGTGATGGGTGACTGGCGGTGGTCACTAATGGGTGACTGGCGGTGGTCACTGATGGGTGACTGGCGGTGGTCAGTGATGTGTGACGGGTGACTGGCGGTGGTCAGTGACGGGTGAGTGGCGGTGGTCACTGATGGGTGACATGCCACGGTCACTGAGGGGTGACTGGTGACAGGTGCACTTTATGATGGCAGTATGATGACAGGTACACTTTATGATGACAGGTGCACTTTATGATGACAGGTACACTTTATGGGGCAGATGGGGTGACTGTTGGGTGACAGGTGCATTGGGAGGGGGGGCAGGGGGGATGTGACAGCTGTGTGTTTTTTCTTTACAGAGCAGTAACTCACTGATCCTAGCTCTTCTCTCCTCACACTAGAAACTGTGTGAGGAGAGAAGAGATGGTAACAGTGAGTTACCGCTCTGTTTACATTGGATGTGATCGGCTGTGAAGTAGATCACAGCCCATCACAAGGTAACAGCCACCGGCCGGCTACTGATACCAGTGTCAGTGACAGGCAGTGTTCCCTGGAAACACGCCGCCACCGACGCGCTCCCGATCCCGCGCATGTGCCGTGCGAACGACGGACGTGCCATTTGTGATCGGCCGTGACTTCGTCGCGGCCGATAACATGGTGAACAGCCATAACCAATGGCTGTTCACCCCTGTCGGTGACGCGGTGTGTCCTGGGGACACGCCGACAACAACAGAGCCGGGATGCACGCGCCTGATCGCGCGCAATCCCGGCTTAAAGGGACGGTGTCAAATGGCGTCATCCCAGAACAATAGCCTTTCCTCCCCGCCGTCATTTGACAGTGGGCGGACGGCAAGTGGTTAAATGGTTTACATTACTTAATAGTTGTTTATATTGAGAATTATTAAAAGGTTGTTTTTAATTTAGTACTATAATCCGCAGATCCTCAAATTTACTATGTACAATGTTTTTTGTAATACGTGTGAAAAGAACTATTGATTGTAAATTAGATTTGCGGCATGATCTTTCTATGCAGGCCGCTGTTTTGTTTAAAAGGGTTAATACCATACAAGCATGAAGGATGATGGCTCATTATGATTCCGGGATACCAACATGGCCACGGGACAATGTGGTTTCCTGTTGCTGGGTTACCACATTTGTTATAAGCCCATGGGTGTAGTAAGATGGCGCCACCTCAGACGACGTCCGATGACGAAACGCGTTAGCCGGAGCCATTGTATCATCACGCACCCATGATCCCCCGGGCTGTATGAGCAAGGAACACCAGCCGCGGGACAGAGCCAGACTTCTACAACTGATTAGTAAGTAGATACTTGGGATGGTTCTACTTCGTATACCTGATATTTAAGCGGAGTTTTCTGTTTTCTTCTCACATTTTCAGTTCATTATACTGGGATCTGGAAGCACTATTCAGGACCACCAGGAGCGAGATCTCCGGTCCTCCAGGGACTTTAGATCCTTGTAAAGGCACGTTTTGATGTTATATAATAAGAGAGCATTATACTATTGCCCTACAGCTGATTGGGATTTGATTCAACTGATAGTGTTGACAGTGCTATTGTCAGTATATGGACTCCATCATTGACTTTATTTTTGCACATCGGAGTATTGTGTATAGTATGTAATTTTACTCTGATTTTTGGCACAAGCACTTTTGTTATTTATTATTGTTATTATTCATGAGTAATCTTACTAATAATTTTTTAGTGGTATTATTATTATTAATTTTTTCTGATATTATTTATTACCATAGTTTGGATCTTTGGGGTTATATCATAAGAATTTCATCCACATACTTTATATATTAATTTTTCTTATTTATTTTAGTGGATTTGAATACATATTGCACTGCACTTTTTATACATTATATATTTACACATTTACAGCTCATTTGCACATATACACGATTTTGCACATTACCAAATAATTGGTTCCTATATAATTTTACATTTTTGCACACATACTTAGACAGCAGCGCCAAAATCCACCCTGACTGACACACAGGACATCAATTTTGTTTAGGTACAACGTCGCACGACCGCACAATTGTCAGTTAAAGCAACGCAGTGCCGAATCACAAAAAGTGCTCTGGTCAGGAAGGGGGTAAATCCTTCCAGGGCTGAAGTGGTTATTAACCACTTGACCAACGGAAGATTTACCCCCCTTTCTAACCAGGCCATTTTTGCAATACGGCACTACGTTACTTTACTGACAATTGCACAGTTGTGCGACACCGGACCCAAATAAAATGTTTGTCCTTTTTTTCCCCACATATAGAGCTTTCTTATGGTGGTATTTATTCATTGCGCTATAAACAAAAAAAAAAGACTGACAATTTTGAAAAAACACACCATTTTTTACTTTCTGCTATAAAACACATCAATAAAACATAAAAAAAAAAAATTTAATTTCTTCTTAAATTTAGGCCAATATGTATTCTGCTACATGTTTTTGGTAAAAAAAATACCAGTAAGTGTATATTGATTGGTTTACATGGACGTTATAGCGTCTACAAAACTTTTTTTTTTTTATCCTGTTAATGGTGGCGATCAGCGACTTATAGCGGGACTGGGATATTGCGGCGGACATTCTGACACTAACTGACACTTTGCCTGGAATCAGTGATACTAATACAGTGATCAGTGCTAAAAATATACACTGTCACTGTATTAATGATACTGGCTGGGAAGGGGTTAACATCTAGGGTGATCAAGGGGTTAACTGTGTGTCTAGCCAGTGTTTGTGTGTTAACCGTGTGCTGCTTTTACTAGTGTAAGTAATGGATTCTAGTCCCTGCTTTGCAGCAACACAGAATCCATTCCTTCCCCTCATCAGAACTGTGATATGCCTTGTTTACAAAGGAACATCTCATTTCTCTGTGTATTGCCGACAATCGGCAGGTGCCCGATGGGTGTGCGCCCACCTGCACGTGGAAGTCTGCCTCCCTGTAGCAGTAACACTGCTATGGGTGGATTTTTCAGATTTCACACACACACTTCTTCTCTTTTGTTGTTTCTGATTCATTTTATATTAGCTATTTATAACTTCTTTCTCTTTTTATCTTGTTGGTACTTCACATTTATGGCCTCCCTGTGAGCTCTAGAGGCCTATGTTTAGCTGCACAGATAACAATTGTATCTGACTGTTCACTCCCTTTTGGAGAATCCTCCTTGAGAACAATGTGTGTACTATTTTCCTATTTTATTATGTAACGTGTAATGTGATCGCTAAGGCCTCATACACATGGGCGTTTAAAAAAACGAGCTGTAACGCTAGTACCGAGGTAGGTAAAAAGCCGCATTAAAAACGCGATTTTATCAGCGTTTTGCATTGGCGTCAATACGCGTTTTTCAGCACTAGCTTTCAGCTGCGTTTCTCTGCTTCTATTCAAAATCAATGGTTCCCTATGGGAGCCCATTGATTTGAATAGAAGTCGCACCATAAGTCAGATCATGATGATCTGACTTGCTGTGCGACTTGTGTGCTCACGATGTTGAAGGGGAACCCCCCCAAAAATGAAAAAAAAAAAACATTTGCGTAGGGTTCCCCCCCAAAGAAGTACCAGACCCTTTGGTCTGGTATGGTTTTAAGGGGAATCCCCACGCTGAAACCCCCCCCCCCCCAAAATCCATACTAGACTCTTATCCGAACACGCAGCCTGGCAGGCCAGGAAACCGCGTGGGAAGGCAAGGGGGGCACTTGCCTCCCCTTGGAATCGTCAAGGAAGGTGTTGCACCTTTGCAGTGTCCGCCGCGGTCTTTTTTCTGCAGACTGCTGCGCTGGCTGCTCTCTGTCTCTGACAATGAGTGATGTCCCTCCCTCACCCCCAGCCGGATCATCGATGCGATGACATTAGATCAGGCCGGTGCCGCCCACTCAAGTTCAGTGACAGTATCAACGCTGCCAGTGCCTGGGCCCACTTATACTCATCATCACAGCACAGACAGGAAATACTGACCTGAAGTGGCATACACTACAGACAGTTGCAACAGAACAGTGAAAAAGAACCACAGGTAAGCCTTTACTTAGGAGAAGCATTTTTATTATATATATATATATATATATATATATATATATATATCTTCATTGGAATTTAAGTTGGACAGCTATAATTGCTGCTGCTGGAAAGATGTCAGATATTTTGTGTGTTTGTGTGTTATATAAGATAATTTAATACAAAAAAATCAGACAGCGCTGCCTGACCACAATAAATAAATCAGTGATTGAGCTGCAGCTGACACAAATTTAGTGATTCCACTCACACTAAAAAGCATAAATGAAAATAATAAATAAACAGTGTAGCGCTACTCCATATACATCGTGAAAACAATATTAAAAATTGTCCACAAAATTTCTGTGCATCAAAAAAAATATGGCCGCAGCACATTTTGCATGGTTTGGCATGTGGCTCAGATTGCCATGGCAAAACCAGGTACACTCTCCCCCCCAAAAAGTGCCAAATGTGGCAGTGGAAGGGGGGAGGGCTATCGCGCTTTATGTGATAATGGCTAAGCCCCTCCCTTTCATGACATTGTCAAAAGGGGAGGAGCATGTGTGACCATAAAATTATCCCCCCGAAAAAAGTTCTGCGGACGCCCATGCAGGTCATACATATGGTCAGAACTCCGACGACGTCGCTGTCTACAGTCGAGGTTGATGTGACTTCTCGGGAATCTTTACGGACTTAACGGTCCGTAACTGGTCTGTCAACTGGTACTCTCGTTGGACCATGTTCTCCACTCCTCATTAAGAAAAACTATAAACTCCTCTATAAAGGATACAAAGTGTAAGTCGCTCATGTAGACTTAATTCAGACATTGTAGACAACTTCATGTCCCACCAAGGACACAACGATTCCGACTGGTATAGATACTGGACGTACCCGCAGGCGTCTTGAAAAAAGCCCCCCC